>APFE031163148.1:0-10196 GCA_000404065.3 Pinus taeda | reverse complement strand
TACTCTTAATTAATTATAAATTTATTGACAATTATTAATTTAGATTAATTTATCTTTAACCATTATTTAGTTAGCATATCTTCCTCTTCTTTTTCTTTTTTCCGAAAAATGTAAAAATATATATTTATACAAAATGTAAAAGGTTTAATCTAACTTTGAATTGATATTAAAATTAGAATTAATTTCATCAATAACCATTGTATATTCACGTTGTTTTCCTTTCGATATATACATTTATAAACTAGGTATACTAAAGAAATTGAAAGGACACCAAACTTATATATTCTAGTCCTTTTCTTGAATGAAAGAAAGAGAAAGAGAAGGCACTACCATATATATAGATATATTTCATCGTGATTTGAATGAAAGAAAGAGAAAGAGAAGGCACTACTATATATATAGATATATTTCATCGTGATCTTACACATGGCAGTTGATCTTACAAATGATAACTTTTCAGTAATGTTACTTTGAAGGTTTATGACATCACGGAGTGCAAAGTGATGTAATGTAATGTTATGGACGACATTAAACCAAAGGAACACGGCCAGAACGCGGTGAACAAAAAGATGGTAAATCCATTATTATAATTATTCTTTCGATTACATTTAATTTCCAGAGGTGAGGAGTCCTATATTCGGACGAGACTGCATATCTATGCACATTAAGGGTTGCAGTGAATGTGCGTGAAATGCATGGGTAATATTAATATTCTATTCCACCTGGACACCTGGTATGATGTCCGCCTGATATCGACGGGATGAGCGGGTCGATGATGGAGGCAAAATGAAGGTGTCGCGTTCTCTGTTCCTCATCACTTGTTCAACTTCATTTTGGTCGATCCTGTAAGCGGCTCTCACCACTTCCTCCGGCATTGCCTTCAAAACCGATTGCCTTCCTGCCAGAGACGACCGCAATGAACTGCAACAACACATGATACCAATTTACCCGATGAGTATAATTGCTGAACAGTACATCATATTAGCAGCAGTGGTAATAATTAGGTTATACTTACAGGTCTGATGTTGTGAACGTTATCCACTCCAACCCTTCGTCTCCTGCTTCCCTGATGACTGCGTAGAACTGGGGAATGACGATGAACTGACCCTCTCTCACGCGCCCATTAAACACATTCCTCCCTTCGTCTCCCACCACCTCCATTCTCCCCTCCCCTCTAGTCACGTACATTATTGCGTGCGCGTTCATCCTCCACCATGGAACAGACATTGCTCTCTGCATTCAAATTTCATTCATTTGATTTGGAAACATTAACATTATTATATACATAAAAGTGAAGCGGACCAATAAAGGTTATTGCTTACCGGGCGGAGAACAACCCTCTCGGCTCCTAATCTCAAATACTTGAGTACAGGAAGTTTGTAGCGGTTGACTATATTCATCCGTCCCCCATCTCTTACGTAGACATCGGCATCCTGCGGGTTGTCAGCATTGTGCCTTACACGCAGTTCACACACAAGCTCTTCCATGCCATTCTCTGTTGCAGATGAATTATATTGATGCAATCCACCAGCAACATCATCCCTCTCCCTCTCCCTCTCGTAAGGAGAGCGAGATCGAGATCGAGGGGCGGGTAAGCTGAGTCGTCGGCCGCGTTCAACCCTCGCAAAACGTCGTGATCGCTGATTCTGTTGAAGCCTCCTTGCAGTTTCATCATTCACGCCCAACGTTTCGGCCAAAGAGCGCGTGCTAAACCCTGCAAACACATTGCCCCCACTTTCTCTCCCTCTTCCTTCTTCCTCTCCCTTCTCTTCATGACGACGACCACGACCAGATGATGAGCCTTGCCCAGCCAGAGGGTGGGGGCTGTACATGTATACAGTTTTACCCCCTCAGTCAGCCATAAAATGAAATGAAAGAATTTATAACATAGTTAAGGATGATTATTAGTTAATTGAGTGGGATACTTACTCGGTAACTCCTGCGGCCCTGATTTTGAGGGTTGGATACGTCGGCAATGGCTACGATTTGGAGAGGCTCGTTGCCATCGTTGTAACACCAGTAGGCTGCTCCTGCAACTATGGCTATTACGTCTCCTCTCCTCACTCGCCTCAGTTTCTGACTTGAGTCTTCTTCTTTCTCCCCTCGTCTCTCTGACCTCCGTGATCATCGCCCTTGAAACGAAGATTAGTCTTCTCTGTAAGTCTCCGGACACCCCGGCAACACAATGCCCAGTCTGCCCTCACCTGCACATGCACATATAGAAACAATTATAATGATAATAACAAATTTAGGGAATCATGCGACATACAGAAAGAAGTTGTATTATTAGAGTACCTCGGTGAACATAAAGCAGCAAAGGGGCGTTGGGATATTGAGGCAGCGACATGGCGCCCCTTTCGATCGTCTTTCTGAAGAAGGCAACGCCTGCGCACTCCAATTCCTCGTTGTCTTCTGGGTTCGACAACTCGAAGGTGCCACCTTCGGATCTTAGCGATTCCGATTCAGAGGGTTCGTGGGCATTTAGCCGCCGCAGCCTCCGACATGCTGATGATCTCTCATCATGCCGGTATTCCTCCTCCCGTCCATAACGAAAACCTCTTCTTCGCTGGGCAGTGACAGAGGATAGCGAAATAAGAAGAAATGAAAAGTAGAGCATCAGAAGCGCTGATCCCACTCTCATCTTTCGCTCCATTTCGGAACGGACTGCTGCTTGCTTTTACTCAATCCAGTTGCTGTTGCTTGTATAGTGGTGAGTATGAAGTGCTCTTCTTATAGCATGCCGAAGGCGATATCATTAAGGCTATGGTTCCAACAGAGAGACACATGGGCACAACGATGTAGAAGAATTCTGTCGCGTGTGGTGCGGCTATGCATGTTAATTAAAAGATACTTTCTCACTTTACATTTTGTTTTACAATTGATATCACCACTCAACTCGCGAATTCCTCTTTCTGTTTCGTTAAAAAATTATGATTTATCCCGTCCCTTCATTAAACGCATGCGTACTTCTGCTCATTATAGTTGCATGATGTGCGAAATTCATTCGGTAAAGGCTTTCCCTGTTTTCATATAATTAGCTCACTCACTTAATTAGTTTTTTTTGGAATTCGGTACTTTAGTCATTTTGCTTATTAATACCTTTTATCAGCGTAAATTGAAAGAGGTTAAGATTAGCATTTGCACGGAGAGGTTTAAAGTGCGTAAATTGAGACATGTTAATATTAGCATTTAAGGCCAATAAGATATGTAGACTTAATGTGGGTATTAATGTTGATTAATCTAAATAGTGTGTTTCTTTTTCTAATCAGAATTTAGGGGTGTTTGGGTAATAATCAATCAAATATAACATAGTTTCATTGTTTACAAAAACTATATTATAATAGTAATATAGGAGGGGTTATAGCTTTTAAACAATGACTTTGGGTGGTCTCACATGTCACATCATTGGTGTTTTAATGACGTTGGGTGGTCTCACATGCCACATCATCGGTTTAATCGGGCATATTGCAACTTCAAGAATATCAGAGATTTTTAAGTTGTACACATGTTCTAACTTTCGACCTAGGGGATGTGATATTTAAACAAACTCATTTTGATACTCCAATTGGGTCTGCATAATAATCTACCTTTGATGGATGGGATATTTCAATTAATTTGTTTCGATAGTCCTATTGGTTCCGCAATTGAGGGTAGGTTCAAATACCATTTACAAAGGGGTGGTATAAACATTGTTGAAATTGGGTTTGAACTCATCAAGTCTATCTCTTGGAGTTGCTCCTCTTAGCACTAAATACATCAATAAGACTCGCATAATAAAAATGATTGAGAAAATACCAGCAATAGATTATGATGTAAAAATGGGCAAGTGCTGGACGAATTTTGTGAAGGGATCATTTTCAGAAATGTTGAATCTATATTCTCATCCAAGCCACATAGAAAATTTCTATAACTTATGTCTTACAGTTCATGATAGCTAAACTATGGCTTTAGTTGATGTTTTATATGAACATAAAGTTTTGTAAAGCCTCTTATTCATGGTTGTGACTTGATAACACTGCTACAGGATTACCCAAATCGAAGTGTTCCTTCAATATTCAGTAAAAGTGACCTCTCAGAAAACTTGGAGACTGGAAATAGTAATAGCACACATGCATATCTTGGCCTGTCGAAGAGCCAAAAAATATATTAAGAAAGGGTTTGCTCAGTTTAGATCTAGAAGGAAATTTAAACAACAAATTGCATATTTACACATATTAATGTTGGAAACAAGTCATACAAAGAGTATGAGTACTCAATGTATAATGCGCTTTCTGAGTTGAAAGGTCGACTTAAAAAAACCACTAAATGGAACCGATTTGTGCAACCTTTGGAGTGGAGTGGTTATATTTTCTTCTTTTTTCGAGGTAGACTTGACCTCTGTTTGACCTTTTTATTTCCTAAAACAAACTAAGAAAAACCATCCTAGTAAAACAAACAAAACACAAAATAACAATTGAACAACATGGTGAACCAGGAACCATCATGCCCCATAACACACTCTCCACAACGCTAAGAATGGTGAAGGTTGCGAGGAGCATTGCGGCAAGGTTGCACAAGTATCGCAAGGACCAAATGTTCAATTTCGAGACCTAAGTAGAATAACATGACGGTTTGATAACCTTCCAAAACCCACGGTAAACATAAACCCTAATCTGCATGGGGTTTATCACACAAATTCCCAACATGTGCTCCCATGCAGGGGACAACTGTTGTAACGCCAATGTGATTTCCTACGTGGCAATTGGAGGAATCAAAGGGGGCATCCAACTACTAGTGTCCCTCTTGTATTGCTCAAAAAAGTTCATAACTAAAACTTGTCCAATATTAATTACCAAATGTTGAGCTGTCATTGTTACGTATCTATATTTATAGAAAGTATATCACTAAATTATTATGTTTATTAAAATGTTTGTCAAAATAGTTAGAAATTTACTTATGCTATTTTCTTCATATATATATATATATTTATTATTTTTAGATTGGTTAAAGTAAGTTTTCAACTTATTCAATTTTAAAATATTATCATGAAATTTTTCTAAAAATTCAATAGATGTAATAACATAAACTCAATAGCATGAATCACCATAGCAATACCTAAAACCACCACAATAAAATAAATAAAATTAACTTCATCATGGAACCAAAAGTTCCATTTAAAATATTTTAAAATAAATCAAAATTAACTTCAACATCAAAATCAATGTTTCATTTAAAGTGTTCTAAAAGTGTTTTAAAATAAATCAAAATTAACTTCTAACATCAAAGTGAATGTTTTATTTAAAGTTTTCTAAAATAAATCATAGTGTTTTAGTTAATTCTTAGTTTACAAAATTCTTAATATTTTAATTAAATCTTAATTTACAAAATTTTACCTGCATCAAATGTATGACTCATGAAAATATAAGAATGCATTACTTTTCACAATGCCAATGCGTGGATCCTTGGTGAGACACAACAAGATGATCTTGGAAAAGGTTGATGTGGAGAAGCATGTGAATGCATGGTTCATAAATGTCGTGGGTTTCCCTTTAAATTTACATTTTGCATGATTTAAATTTACATTTTGCATGATTTTAGTGACAATTTTCAAATGCTGGTTGGTAATAAAACACACAAAACTGGTGGAAAATCCGATAATGTTGAGATTAATCTAATGTAAGGGTGGATCGTTACAATTTTAATAAATTTTCATTATGTTGTTAATATACATTAAAAATAAAAACATATTTATCAATGGGTAAATGTTGGTTTATGATTATTTTTATAAAGGTTATGATAATCTAATTATTATTAAAAGTTTGATTACTTTAGGGTAGAGTAATAAATAGATTTATTTTCTAATTTAAAGAAATAAAATATTATTAATCGAGTGATATGATGATTGGAATAGTTTTTAATAAAAAATATAAAATTAGTGCGGAGCTATAATCAAATTTAATATTACTACTTTGATTATTTCTATAAAAGCTATCATATTCCTAATAATCTGATCTATCAAGATATTAAGCACATGTAGCCCTAATAATTGTGGGGATATTTTAAAATGTAGAACACGATACTCGAGACCATTATAAAATATCAATTTAGTTTTATTTTCTAAAAACAAAGAAGCACATCAACTAATAAAATATTCTGGAGATGTCCATTTACACTAAAAGAATAGATTTGGACCAGAGGACACGGAACTTTGGATTCAAGAAATGGCACAATCGATGCTCACCATTATGTTGACAAATAAATAAAACATGATCTAATACCTAAAATGTCTAATCATGTTTATATATATGCAAGTAATGAGTCGAATTTAAGTTCTAATTCAGTTCTGGTGCACATCAATGTGTTTGACTTGTTTCAAGTACTCGTAGTTGACTTCGTTTTCTACATTAGCCTACTCATTTCCCTGATTAGATTGTGATTCTATGACCCCTTTCTTCGTCAATTATGTGGGATAAGAAAAATGAAAATTTAGGTTATCTTCATCCGACGACTGTTGTCATTATTGTATTGGGCATTCACAGATGCAAAATGTCTGATGAACCTACACTATGTTTGTAAAAATCCTTGGGACAAGTCTTCCTATGTATTGGCTATCAGTGGCAGGAATGCTAGTCCATGATGTCAAACATTCCTTAGCTTGTTTGGAGTGGGATTATCTCAGTACTTGAGAGACACATTCAATTCTTTTCTTCCCACAAATGCCTCTGTCGTCACCTGCCTCAAGCTATTTCAGCAACAACTAAAATCTCTGGGCCTGTCACTAGACTTGGTGGCGATCTGTTTGAAAAATGGTGTGGTTGTGCTTGAATCGAGCCCTCTTCTCTCTACAGATATACAAACCAAGCAGGATTGAATTCACAAAGTGGGGATTACTAACCTGGAGTTGGCTTGCAAAGGCGACCTTTGAGATTTGCCACTTGTTAGACATGCAAAGTTAATGGATATCTTATTCAAAAGAATCCGGTTGACATGTACAAAAATTTGAAAAGTTGGGAAACCAGTGAGAAATGCTGCTATTTCATGATTTTGTATGTCGTTTGAGTGGTTAATGAATTTGGTCCCAGAAACATAAATACCGCTTAGTGTATTCTTCGCTTGCCCTTTATCCAAACTGCATCGTAGGGCTAAGTTTTAACCTATGGTTTCCTAAGCGTTGTAGTACTCCTCATGATCTAAATTATTAGGCTTCTCTACTGTTTGTGGATGAGGAGGAAGAATCATAAGGCTGCAAAAAGGGGCTTTGTGAGGTGGAATGAAAATCTTTTGACATTCGTTGTTAAACACAACAATTGGGTGGTGTGGTTCGGTATTGAGGACGTTAAGGTCGCCACCGATAATTTTAGTGACGTAAATCTCATCGGACAAGGGAGCTTTGGTATGGTGTACGAGGGATTTCTTGATGACGATTAGTAGATCACAGTGAAGAGAATAAAAAACTGCACTTTGGAACGAGATTTCAAATTCCTGAATGAGGTGCAAATTAACATCAACATTAGGCACGTGAATGTGGTCGCTTTGAGATGTTGCTGCAAAGCCAACGACAAAGGGAAGGGCACCAACATTTTCTGATACATGATAACATGCCTAATGGGAATCTGGATGAGCATCTCTTTGGAGAAATGTCCATGACCCAACCTTTGATGTGGCCGCAATGCAGGAACATCATCATGGAGGTTGCCAAGGGACTTGCATATCTCCAAGATGAAATTGAGCCAATGATTTATCAAAGAGGCATCAAAGCCACTAAAATTATGTTAGATGATGATATGAATGCCCATGTGGCCGATTTTAGTTTGGTGAGGATCATGACTAAAGAAGGAGGATAATCCCAGATAAGGGGAGCAGGTATACCCAACTACTTGGCCCTTGAATGCGCTCTTTATGGTCAACTTATAGAAAAGAATGATGTTATAGGTTCGGTGTTGTGTTGTTGGAGATGATGAGCAAAAGAAAGGCTCTTGACACCTATGCAGATTTGGCATTCCATTATCTCATCACAGATTAGGCATGGGAGAAGGTGAAAGAAGGATGGACCTGTGAATACTAGATAAGAGAATTAGGCAGAGCGGGGTGGAGTTGGTGATGGAGAGATTTGTTTTGGTGGGTATTCTTTGTGGAAACATATGGTTGTGTTTAGACATGGAATAATGGAGGCGATGAAGATATTGGAGGGAGTCTTTTACATCATTCTGTCCAGGCTTCAAAGAGAGCTGGTAGACGTGAAAGCTACCATCGTGATCAGGACTCAGAAACCTATACTCATTTTCATCATGGAAATTAGGAGGAGCTATTGGAAACTATTGATTCCCATTAGTGCAGGAAGAAGATGAAGACAAATTTTTGATAGTTTCATATAATGAAATCGTAATCGTTTCTATGAAATGGAACAAACAACAGAATGAAGAAAAGCAGAGTAGAAATCTGTGCAACGCTTGTGCTGGCCAACCTGGAAAGCATATTCTTTAGGTCAATGAATCTTCTATAGTAGCATGAGGAAGAACCTCACCATAAAAAGGCTATCGGCTAAATGAAATAGATAGAAATAACCTCCTGCATACCTGAATTAAGTGTTTAAACCTTTAAAATATTATTTAACCAAATTATGATTAAAAATTTACTGTGCTGTTTGTTTACACAAGGGATGAGGATTAGAGTAAATAGAGACCATTAGAGAAAATAGAATTAAAAATAAAATTGTTGAAATGTACATTGAAAGGAGTTTCATTGTGTGCGTTATATTATTGTGTGCTACATTTCAAGATGTGTGCATTTCATAAATTCAAATATTCATCCTAATCATTATTGGTTCGATTCATTTGCCTTTGTTGAGCAAGTCTAGATATTTCCATCATCATGGTCCTAAAAGGCCTTGGCAAGAATGAACACCATAAAAAATTCAAACATTGGATGGGCTTGAAGGAATGTGGCTTCACAAGCCTCTCTCTTAGTAAATTTGTACTTTATCAAGATCAATTAATTCTTGGACTCCATTCTCCATTTGAAGGATTTTAGCCCCATATGAAAAATAAGGTTGCTTTTCTATAGTGTTTTGTTCAACAATCCATTAAGTGTTTAATATTGTTGCCTTTTTCTAAAAAATCCATAAATTTTGATTTTTATGTGTGAAAAGGTACATCATTTGATAGATCATGTGAAGGATGTCGAAAAATATTTACTGTGAGTCTCTTTCCCTCATAAATTTCATGTTTTCACATTAAGATGTGTTGAAGGAATTAGAAGAGAGCACCCATAGATTGTCCAATTCGACTTTGGAAAGCACCATGGCGTTCTATACTTCGTTAGGATTAAGTGCCATCAGAGGCGTGGGGTGCAAGATTTTTTGCTACACTGTCACAATAGAATTTGTGCAACTACAAGAAGCAAATTCATCGGTAACACACCATTGTAGAGGTTTTCCATGTTAAAACCTTTGAATTAATTAGACAAATTATCTAAATGGTAATTTTTGATGAAATATCAATGGAGTTGTTGCCCATGGACCAAATATTTGTATAAATGTTATAATTGACCATGAATAAATTTTGAACATTAGAGTTTATTGTGAATTTAGAGTTTTAGAATTGGTTTCACTATCTCATGTACATTCCTCAGTTTTCCATTGACACTATCCATGAAGCCTATCCCATCACATTTTCATTGGAATCTAGTGTTCTCAAGCATTTAAAACTCAATAGATATTGATGGAAAAATGGAATCCAATTGAAGCCATCTCTCTATGGATGTTAATTTTCTTTGCGATTTATGTGGCTCTCACAAACTCTTGCATTGCAATGCACATATATATATGACTAGATGCATGAATTGATGCATTGTGTTATTTATGAGGCTTTAGATACCTTTCTGAATGACACCTCAACCTTCTCTTGTGGTGCTTCATGAGAGTGAGCATGACACAAAAAATTTGAAGCCTAGTTTGATAAGTGATGATTAAAATTAAGGATACCTTCATCATCATTTAGACATTTCATAACAGACAATTACTAACACTGCAATACAATTTATATACTAGCACAACTACATTAATAAATGTGGTTGATAAATGTCGATAGGGCCATATCAAGCACATATATCAATTATCAATAATATTAATATAAATGTAAGAACCATATTAATAATGATTAATTTATATTATTACTATTATATTAAATAATAATAATAATAATAATAATAATAAATAA
>APFE031163147.1:0-16272 GCA_000404065.3 Pinus taeda | reverse complement strand
TGAGGCAAAGTCAAAGAAATGTACCTATATTGGATATGGTGTTAATGATTTTGGTTATCGCTTATATGATTATGAAAATCACAAAATCATTAGGAGCAGAGATGTAATATTCAATGAAAAGGTCTTGTATAAGATCAGTTGTAGGAAAAGAAACAGGAAAAAGAAAACAAAGAATATGCAGTTCTTGATGAAATCATTGAAAAATTAAAGGTGCTTGAAAATAATAATAATCAACAACCACAACAATAGAAACCACCACAACAGCAACAGGCAACCCAAACACCTGAAAGTGGTGTTAGAAGATCTACCAGGATAAGTAGACCCCCTGAACGATACTCTCCTTCTTTATATTATTTATTGTTGGTTGATTCTGGTGAACCCGAATGTTATGAAGAAGCAATGCAGGTTGAAAGAAGGAAGAAGTGGGAGGTAGCCATGGAAGAAGAGATGGACTCCTTAATGCATAACCAGACTTGGGACTTATTCAGGTTGCTTGCAGGAAAAACCACATTGAAGAATAAATGGGTTTATAGGCTGAAGGAAGAAGATGGAGGAAAATAGAGGTACAAAGTTAGACTTGTGGTGAAGGGGTTTGCACAGAAGAAAGGTATTGATTTTAATGAAATATTTTCTCCTATTGTTAAAATGACTTCAATGAGAACTATTTTAAATCTAGTAGTAGTTGAAGATTTGCATCTTGAGCAGTTAGATGTAAAGACAACCTTTCTCCATGGGGATTTGGAGGAAGAGATATATATGCAGCAGCCACAAGGATATGAAGTGAAAGGGAAGGAGAAACTAGTTGTGCAGGTTGAAGAAGAGTTTGCATGGCTTAAAACAGGCTCCAAGGTAGTGGTATCTAAAATTTGACAAGTTTATGTCTGAACAAGGTTATAGTAGATGTCACTCTGATCATTGTGTTTATCTGAAAAACAAAATGATAGCAACTATATTATATTGATATTGTATGTAGTGACATGCTTGTTGTAGGGTCTAACATGCAGGGAATAAATGTGCTCAAAATAAAATTGGCAAATTCATTTGCAACGAAGGATTTGGGAGTTGCAAAACAAATTCTTGGTATGAGAATCACTAGAGACAGGAAAAATCGCAAATTAAAATTGTCTTAGAATGAGTACATACAAAAGGTGTTGAAAAGATTTAATATGCACAATGCAAAACCAGTTAGTACACCTTTTGCTAGCCATTTCAAACTTAGTAAGGAAATGTGCCCAAAGACTCAAGAAGACATGGATTATATGTCTAAAGTTCCATATGCATCAACAGTTGGAAGCTTAATGTATGCAATGGTCTGCACAAGGCTTGATATTGCACATGCAGTGGGAGTTGTAAGCAGGTACATGAATGATCTAGGAAATGAAAATTGGATGGCAGTGAAATGGATTCTCAGATATTTGAAAGGTACCACAAATCAAGAATTATGCTTTGGTGGTTCAAACACTTCTCTACAGGGATATGTTGATGTAGATATGGTAGGTGACAGAGATAACAGGAGGAGCACTACAAATATGTATTTACTATAGGTGGAACAACTGTCAGTTGGGTTTCAAAAATCCAAAGTGTTGTTGCACTTTCAACAAAAAAAGCAGAGTATGTTGCTGCTACAGAGGCTAGTAAATAAATTTGGTTACAAAGGTTTATGGGTGAATTGGGTAAGAAGCATGATATGAGCATGTTATACAGTGATAGCCAAAGTGCCATTCATCTTGCAAAGAACTCAGAATTTCATTCCAGGTCTAAATACATACATCTCAAGTACCATTTCATACAATCAGTGTTGGAAGATGGAGAGTTGAAGCTACAAAAGATACACACTAGCCAGAATCCTATAGATATGCTAACAAAAGTTGTAACCAGGGAGAAACTGAGAATATGCTCAGTTTCAATTGGTCTTCAAGGATGACGATGATGATGATAAACAACCAGGTCCAAAGAGGAGTCATTGTCTAGAAAATGACGCAGCGGTGGACTTGCTACAATCATTCTCCAAGTGGGAGATTGTTTGGTGTGGAGCATCATTATTTGTAGGTCTTTGTTTTAGCTAGATGTATACCCCAAAAAGTTTGTACACCCGTCCATGCGGGGGGGTGCGGGTGGGACTTGTCCCCCCCACGGGGATTTGGGGGGGCCGATCCCCCTCGGCTGGGAGGTCCGGGGGCTAGCGGTCCCCCGGTGGGGGTTTTGGGGACAACACCCTGAAGCTAAAAATAGATGTAAAATTGCCTTGTAAAAGTATAGTAATTTCTAGTCAATCTGGGTCGTTCATTAGGCGGATGATCTGACAATAGAACTTATGTTTAGTTTAGGGGTTTTTCCCCTAGAAGGAAACCCCTCTCTTTGTATGAAAACATTGTATTGAGGCTGTGTAATAGATGTGTATTCTCCATCCGAGAAACAAAGAGGCAAGACTGAGAGAGAAAACATAGGATATTATAGTGGATCTGCAGTAGGTTATGTCTCTTCATTTTTCTAGATAATAGAAAGGAAGGACTGGCTGTTTGGGGTCGACGTAGCCCAAACTGGGTGAACCACGTATATCTGTGTCTCTCTAGTTTTATGTGTTTTCTGTGCTTATATTTATGAAATATTCTATGTGTTCCATTGCTCTATAATATATAATTTTCTAACAACAATTAGGTCATCATGATGTTATTGGTATGTTATGATGCTAATGTGTTGGCCGAGATAGAGCAGAAGATGCAGATCATCAAAGCAAGATTGTGGCACTAGACTTCAGGGTGAGGGAAGATCGTCATAAGTTTTGTATAATTGGCATACAGATATGTGGTTAATGGTTGTTATAAGAATTAGGGTTACTTAAATGCTTGTCATTCTATTATTATGGTTACATGTATGATAAATGCTAGTTGATTAAATGTAGTCATATGCATATGTGTCGATTAATCATGAATGATAGTAACATGTTGTTGTATGCATTATGGTCATATGCTTAATGATGATGGGCATTGTAGTAGAGGCCTTGATGTTATTATATTTTTTGTTAATTTGAATTGACCTATGCAAATGATCATGGATATGAAATTAAAGTATGAGTTAATATATTGTGATATTATTTCATACTAATCTAGATTGACTGTGCATATGTGGTTGTTATGCATGACTGACAATTGTTTATGATTTTATGATGTGAACATGTTAGCTAGTTATTTCATGGATATCATGACCTTATCTATGTTTGAGTTGATATGTTGTGAAGTTATATCATGCTAACCTAGATTGATTGTACAGGCAAGATAGTCTCCATTGAGATGCAATAAGGTATGGGTTTTTGTATGTCATCTACATGGTGCTTGAATGTTTGATTATGTCATCTATTTGGTGTTTGAGTGTTTGGTGTCTATTATGTTGTCTATCTATTGTTTGAATGTTTAATTAATTGCATGATATGAGTATGTGTCTGTAAGCTTTCATGAAGAAACTATCTTGTTTTAAGATGGTTGTACTAATACATATGTGTTTAACTGATATGTACTTGAGTGTAAGTAGGTGATAGTTGTAGCATTATGTATTATGACCGATGAATGTGAGTTGATTATTGATTATGACATGGTTCTTAGACCTGGTAAAGGTTGATTTCAAATTAATATATATGTTGTCCTGGTCTTTGGAACATGTGATTGAGATGTGTGAGTAGTTGCAGGGCAATAAGCTTGGTATTATTGTGATAAGGTAACAGTTGATGTGTTTATATAGCTAAGAATTGGGTGATGTGACAGTACATATTAAGACTCAATTGTAACAAGGTAAGATAACTTGTATATTTGATATTTATTTATGCACTGACAGCTATGTGTTTATGGTAGTATGATGCAAGGGATTGCATGGAAAAAGAGACTACCATGGAATCTTGAAGAAGGCTTGGGTTGAGCTTCCTTTTGGAATCACTGGGAACAATGGGGATTAAGTCATGGTGTTTGTTTCTAGTCTTATGCTTTTGGTATTTTTTGATTTGTTTGAACTTGATTTATGGGTTTTGATTGCGTCTAGTGCAAGGCCTTGCGACTTTGTTTGTGGTGTCATGTTGCTATTAGTGTCTCATGGTTTTCTTCTTGTTTGTTTCTTGTTCTTGCATTTATGTTTTGAGGGTATTGATTATTGATTTGGGAAGAGGAAATTTATTGGAGCTCAGGGAGATCCGAATGAAATCCAAGAGGTAATGTAAGATTCGAATCAAGCTCGGTGCATGAGCAATGGGCAGTTGAAGGCTAGAGTATGACAGTGGATTAGATTGGATGGGTACATTGGGATAAATGGATGATGGAATAACAATAATGAGAAAGGTAGTAGGAATGGTAAAGTAAATTGATTTGAGGCATCAAATACCTTGGCTATGTAGGGAACTATTGTTCTCAATATTGTGCATGTTGTGCACAACTAACAGAGGTTCTCTTAACCTAGACATTATGATATCTAGTAATTATGTTATGATCATGATTATGTCAATGATTATGTATGTATGTATGCAGTTGCCTGATAGGGCAGTCAAGGAACATGATTGTTTTATGCTGATATTTATATGTATATATATGTATGTATGTATGCCATTTTTTGACAGGGTCATCGAGAATCATTCTTGTGGAGGAATGATTGCTTATGTAGGTGAATGGCATGAAAAAGTTCTTGACTTATGATGAATCAAGTGGGAAGACAAACCCTAATAGATATACAAGGTCAATATCATGTGGATATGAATTGATATTATATTCTTGTACTATTCTTATGTTTATGTTATGGACAATTAATATTGAGGGATACATCAATGAAATGGAAGCAATGTGATCAACAACATGTTGGAACATGCATGAGTAGTGAAAATACACTAGAAGCAAGGTTGCTTGGTAGAGTCAATGTGTGGTCTCTAGATGTGAAATACTACTATGGTATATATGTTGTACATGTTGCACTTGTGATGTACTATGCATGTGGTGTTGTGTATATATGATGTTGTGTACATGTTGTCTATGTAATTCTATGTACATATGTTGTTCTGTACATGATGTTTATGCAATGTTATGTATAGATGGTGTTGTGTACATACTGTTTATGCAGTGATTCGTACAGATGGTTTTGTGTGCATTTTGATATGCGGTATTGTGTACATATGGTGTTGTGTGCATATTGGATATGTAGTGTTGTGTACATACGGTGCTTTGTGCATGTTGCATATGTAGTGTTGTGTACATATGGTGTGGTGTGCATGTTGTACATATGTTGTTATGTACATGTGGTGTTGTGTGTATGATTGTACATGTGGTGATGTGTGCATGTGGTGTCATGTACATGTTGTACATGGGGTGTTGTAAGCAGGTGTTATTGTGTACATGTCACGCGTGTGATGTTATGTACATGTGCATGTGGTGTTGTGTACATGTGGTATTTTGTATACATTGTGCATGTGGTCATGTGTACATGTGGTGTAGGTGGTGCTGTGTATAGGCAATACTGTGTACATGTGGAATTATGTGTATGTTGTACATGTTATGTTGTGAACATGTGGTATTGTGTGCATGCTATACATATTATTTTGTGTACATGTGGTAATATGTATGTGCATTGCATAGTTGTGGTATCATGACATGTGTATTCATTGTGTTGTACTTTGTGTATGCATATGTATCATGTTGTACACTGGGTATAGGTGTATGTATTGTGTTGTGTTATATACTGGGTGTAGTGCATGTATTGTCTGGTGTTATATGTCATATGTTGGTGTATGTGTGTGATGTACATTGTATGTATGTATATGTGATTGAAAAGAAGGAATTGGGTGCTTGTCAGGTGTGGAAAGCGATCTGATGTGTGTACAGAAAAGACAAGCACGATGGTAGAAGCAAAGGACCGATTAAAGGCAAAGTATTAGTATTTTGTTTATTTTTTTTATTATGCGTGCAATCTATGATTTTGGTTTATTTTTGAACTAACCAAATGTGATATGTTTATACATGATGATTTGGTCAAAGATCCTAGTTTGACTTGTTGTGACACGAAGTAAACATAATGGAAAATGTACTTTATTGATGTGCCACCAATGAGGTATGTTTTGAATTCATTTCAATATATTTTAAATCTAATGGAAATTATGTGCTTGGTATAGGAAAGCATAGGAATTCCTTGGTCGAGTGATTGGAATTTTTTATCAGAGAATTAGCAGAATCAGTGAAAGGAAATTGAACATGCAACAGTATGTTGGTGAAGCACTTCAGGAGCAGGGCCATTGTGGTACACTAGTACTCAATAGTTTCCATTGATTTACATGAGAATGCTATGACCAATATGATGGTTTTGAGGAAGGAATATACCTTGGTTTTTGGGCTTTCAATGTGAGGAAGCCTTGCCAAGGGAGAGGTCGCTTGAAGTATTCTATAGAAAAGAAGGGGATGCTCACAGAACTTGGAAGATATTTGACTACACAATTTGGGGTGACCTGCTTTCCCAAGGGACTGTGTAGTAGAGAAGGGAAGTTTAGGAATGGATTTGTTTTATTCATTAGCATTGCTAAACGGAATCATATGCACATTGGGAATGTGACCTACAATAATGAGTCGTAACTTTTCACTGAGAGGACAAGTGGTGCAAGATTATAGCGCTAGACATTGGATGTAGCTTTGATTTTGACAGTGGATTCCAAACTTCTTAGGAAGGAGGTGAATTCTGTTACTACTTTTGAGGGTGGAGGTGTAAACCTCTGGATTCCCTTGCTGTAGATGCAACCATCGTATCTTTTTATTTGTTGGTTGAGAAAATGTGCATACATGTATATGTGTATATTATTGTAAATATTGTATCGAGATGGATTTATAAAGATCCATAGATAGTATGGTTATTTCTTGGTTGAAGCAAATTTGTATGAGTGTATATGTGGTTATTATTGTAAATATTGTAATGAGTTGTGTTATAAATCTCCAGTGAACAATTTGTTTTTCATATCTTCACCAATGGCAATTGTAAATATTGCAATGAGATGTGTTATAAAGCTACATAGATAGTACATTTTATTTTCAGTGGTCTTGTTGTTTGTAGGTGTCATTAGACACTAAGGACAATGTTCCCCTAAGGGGGAGGGTTCTGTAACAACCATGGTTAAAAATTCATGTAAAAAAAAAGGTCATGGGACACGTATTCCAAGATGAATGGTGGGAAAAAAATCATAGTGGGTGTTCATTTGGTTTATTATGGCTAAGGAAATTGGCAAAGGCAATGGAAAAGACTTTGGAAAAGAAAGAGGCATTATTTGGCATTTTATTTATGAAAGTAATGGAAACTAGGAGAAAAGGAAGGTCAAAGGTCACAGGTTGCATGTGAGGAGGAAAGTGAAGGAAAATAATGGAAATTGAAGAAAATAGAGGCATCATTAATAAAAAGGCTTCTGAGGATCAGTTTGTAGATTTTTTTTTTCAGTTTTAGCTTGGATCTCTCTAGTCTACTCTCTCGTTCTCTCATATTCTTGGGCACTTAGATTTTTCATGGAGCATGCTTGGAGGAGTGTGGCATACTTGGGATTTGGAGAAAGAAGGAAAAGGAAGAGAAATTTAGCATAAGAGGACATCGGGATCAGTAACTAAAACGGGTTTTTCTTGCATGTACCAAGTTGCATGTATGATTTCCTTTCTAGTTATGGCATGCATGGAATATTCATTTTGTTTCTTGGTTGTGATCTGTAATTTCCATGGAGGATTTCCTGGATTAATAGTGGATTTTACTTAGCCTTTCCATTGCCTGGATATCCATGGTGTTGTAGGTTTCATATTTGTTTTTTTGGTTGGTAATCATGTTCCTTTGGTTGTGGGTTGAGTTATTAGTTCTTGGAGCCTTGGTTGGACAAATACTCTAAAGCCCTCTTACAACTTGGGTTGAGTTACTAGTCCTGGAGCCTTGGTTGGACAAATGCTCTATAGCCCTTGGTGGGTTGAGTTACTAGTCCTTGAGCCTTGGTTGGACAAATTCTCTGGAGCTTGGCAACAACTATCAGTTGAGTTACTGGTCCTAGAAGCCTTGGGTGGAACAAAAGCTCTTGAGCCCTAGACAACTTGGGTGGAGACCAGTATAGCGATGGTTAGTGGTGTCTGACCATGAGGTGGAATCACTGGTGGAGGGTTGAGGTGGTATGGCCTCTGGAATCCCTGTTTTGGTTATGTTGGATGTGTTCCATGAAATCCCACATTCATTCTTAGAATATGGCATGGGGGTTACTAGCTGAAAGAGACATTTGGTTCAACCTAGTCTATGGTCGGGTGGTTCGTGGAAGTCCCAGACCTAGTTGCATTTTTCATATGTTAATAAGAGGTTCTTTCCTCTTGTATCTAATGGATAAATACACTTGTTTATATATGGTTTTTATGGCTGTTATACCCTTGTTATTTCTGTTGGTTATATGCTATTTATGAGCATGTTTTATGACAATGATGATGTATGGATCTCATCATGTTTTGATTTGTAAATAAACGAACAATGAATATATGACCTAATAGATGATAATGCAACTAATGTTATAAGGCATCAATGCTTCTTAACAATTCTCACATAAGTATGAGACCCCCATCCTCAGATCTGTTGTTATGACCTGTAGAATGCATATTTGTGACATGTTTGACAAAATGATTGTTATGGCTAGTAGGGGTCTAGTTATTTGTTCAAGTATTCACATTTGTATCATTGTTTCAATGTTACTTTTCATTTTTGGAAGTTTCATGAAGTTCTAGGAAGTGGCCTAGGTCCTAGACCTGAAAAAAGTGACATGAAATCTAGGGTCACTGGCTCTGAACTAGCTGAAAAAGTCCCCAGTCGTTTGCAAGTTATATTGTGCTTCAATTATAATCAATGTTCTTTGCAATAATTATTTTCACATCCTTCGGACCCTCCTTTAGTGTCCTCTAACTCCTACCAAGGTTGCGAGTTTTCATTTTGATGCATCTCTTATTATGCATTCAACCCAATTTAGGGCATGCATGGGCACTATGGGGCTCAGGCTAGTCAGCCAACCTCAACCTCTTGGCACATGACATGCCCCAGATCTCTTACTTTCTCTCCATCCAATGACTGCATTAAATGGTCTCCAAAATAGATTTTGGGTCCCAATGGAGCAAAATTTCCTGAGTGGAAATTTTTTCAATAAAAATTCTAGGCATTTGATGGCATGAACTCATCCAACTACTCTCGAATCTTGTCATCCCTACATAATTGTTCTTCTATTGTTCTGATGGGGCTTCTCTACCTTTATTTTCTCCTTTTCTATTTGCCTTGAATTATACAAGTATTGAGGATTCCAATTATAGATGCAATAATTTTGGTTATTGTCATAGCAATGCTCAACATTCTCATGTCTATGACCAGAGTATTTGAGGTAAGGATGCCTTTCATCATAGCTATGTTGTTGGCCATTTCCATGGGTGCAGTCATGGTACTTTGGTTCAGATACCTCATAATCAAAGCTATGGTCATGGTCGAGACTCTGATGGGTGTAGCTCCTCGCAGTTAAGAGGCTTAGGGCTCTAGTGGCTAAGGACGATTACCATTTCTGGTTTTATTTGTCTTATGCTTCTCTAATGTATAATTTCAAGTTATATTCAAATGTTTATAGCCATGGGATTCCTTTCTCTTCTAGTTAATGAAGTCTGTTAAAAATTATAGGCGTAAATTTAAAATTTTGCATGGAAACAGATGGTTAGCAAGGATTATCCACTTTGGAAGCTCCTTCATTTTGTCTTATAGTCTAGTTAACTGAGGTTTCCATAACCTCAAGGTTATCTACCTATCCTACTAGTCTGACCTCCATACGGATAGACGAGCAAGGCAACAAACTCTCTTATGTAACACCTTAATGAATTAATGATAAGTCGAGCCTTTACACAAAAAAATAAATTCAAATATGGTTATAAAATCGATATTTTAAACTACTACATCTCTCCCATACCTTTTTACTTGATTTAATTAAAAAAATGTTATAAAATTACATTAAAATAAAAATATTTAAAAAATGTTGAGTTATAATCTTTCTTACATTATGTTTAACATTTCCTATATTGTGCCCTTATCACAAACAATTTTTTTAATTGTCAAACCAATTTATAAATACACATACATACCCGAGAAAATTTGTATAAGTTATAAATTCTATTAAATTAAAAGTTTATTTTAAAATATTTTAGTGTGATTACTTTACATGAGTATAAATAAACTAATTACTTTATGTATGGGAATTTATTTATAATATATAAATGAATTAGTATAAATAAACTAATTACTTTAGGTAATGGGAATTTATTTATAGTACATAAATGAATTAGTGTACGTAAGATTTTAAGCTTTTAAAATATTATTAATAAAATTTAATATATGAGTGTTTAATAAATTTAGGTTTAAGTGAATATATATTTTTAAAATTGTGTATTTAAAATTTAATATATGAGTATATGATAAATTTATGTTTAAGTGAATATATATTTTTAAAATTGGGTATTTAATTGCGTTGGGAGGTATGATTTATGGTGTAATATAATTAAGATGTGTATTTTTTTCATATTTAGGTTTGAGGAGATACATGTTTTTTTTAATAATTTTTTTAAATAGAAAAATAATGTTTGTTATAATTAATATAGATCTATTCTAATTTTAGATTTACCAATAGTAGAGAGCATCAAATATTTTAACATGTAAATTATTTTGTGAGTAGAAATTTGAGGAAAGGTTGAGCCTCAAGAGGTTTGATTGATTCTGACTTTTCTTGATAGATCTCAAGTTAATATGGACGTACATTGGTTTTGAGCAACACACTAATAAAATATTCTAACTATAACAATTCTTACATTCTCCATATTAAATTGTTAATACATACCCCTTATATTTATAAATAGAAAACATATATCCATGAGATATAATCTCTCATTCTCTCTAAAAGTTGAATTATATATATTATTAATCTTTTTTAGAAGGTCACTTATCAATTCTCTTTCTATTAAAATGTTACATATCTATCTATCTATCTATATGTTTTTGCCTATGTATGTGCATTGAATTGTTTTTTAGTATTAATATATTTTAAAATGTTATATATCAACTTTATATTAAATAATCAAGGAATTACAAATCTCCCTCACAACTTGAATTTGAAAGTAGTTATTAAAGCAATAAAAACTACCGTACACTTTCTATATATTTGATATTAAAAACAATTATTCACATACATATTGAAATATTTAATTTATAATTCACATTTTTTTTTTATTGATAATATTTTTGAATATTATATATTAACTCTATATTAAGAATGAAAAAAACTACAACACGGAAAATGAAACTATAAAGATATTTTTTTAATTTTCTTTTAATACTTTTTTTAGTTTAAATATATTTTTATGTAAATTGAACATAGGATGGAATTACACCACGTAATAATTAATAATATTTAAAAAACTACCGTACACTTTCTATATATTTGATATTAAAAACAATTATCACATACATATTGAAATATTTAATTTATAATTCACATTATTTTTTTATTGATAATATTTTTGAATATTATATATTAACTCTATATTAAGAATGAAACAAACTACACACGGAAAATGAAACTATAAAGATATTTTTTTTTTATTTTCTTAATACTTTTTTAGTTTAAATATTTTATGTAAATTGAACATAGGATGAATTACACCCACGTAATATTAATAATATTATTTTTACATGCCATCTATCAACTCCATGTTAAATAGTGAAAAAAGTAATATTAAGTTGTTTTCTATTAATATTATTTAGTTTGTTAATGTAAGTATTATTTTATTATTTTTTAATATAACGTTACACACTATATCTCCCCAATACTAAACTTTAAAGCACTTTTTAACATAATAAAAAACAATAATGAATATACATGTTTGGTAGTTTTAATTAAAAGCATTATAAAACATCAATAATTCCACTCTAAATAAAATATTTTAATGCACATATTATGATTAAAACATTTCTAATTGTCTCACTGTTCTATATTTTATCTCTCTTAGGAATATTGTTGGGTTAATAGTAAAAATTATACTTTATTGGAATTGAAAGTTTAAGTTGTGTAATTTACATAATCCAAGTGCCCAATTTTTTTAAAACTTTGAATCTATCTATCTATATATATATATATATGAAATTTTTAGAGTTGCAAACTTGATTTTTTTGTCAAGTTATCTATGCCCTCTAGAGATGACTACAAGCTTAACTTTTGGCTCGAGAAACCACGATTCAGGGGCATCCAAACTATCAAAATTACCCAGGCATCGCACCTAACCTAAGCCACACTATTCTTTAACATGACTAGATTTTTCCCATGGAGTTTCAAACTGCTGACTTCACCATCTATTCTATGCCCAATAAACTTTAAAATGTAAAATTTTATTTAAGTTTTACATTCTTACTTAAACGATATGATCTTTCTCATTATTTTCTATATTCATAATTTAAATGAAATTATAATATATTAATGTAAATTTACATTCATACCCAAAAAAAAAAAAAGAAGCACCTTAAATTTTTTTATCTCTCAATATTTCTAAGTTTATAATAAAACAAGAATATACTAATTTTTACTATGTCACTAGTGACATATAAAATCTGTTATTAGTCCCTGCCTGGGACTATTAGCGATCGATCGATCGTTGACCAGCTATTAATTAACTTTGACCAAATAAAATTTCCCGTACATATCAGGTTTAAGCCAATGTTTGAAATAAAATTTTCTGCTAAATAAATTTTTATCCAAAGTTTGTGTTTCGACCTCTTATTGCAGGCTTCGCTCCGTCCGAGACATATTTTTCCCCATCTCCCACTTATATCCAAAGTTTTATATACTTTCAACATTTCCAAATTTTACACACATATACCTTGGATTTCCAATAATCCACATGTCGGTTTAGGTGAATAAAGTATCGCATTTTAAAATAAATAGTATAGTGGTTTAAGTGGATAGCATTTTAAAAATAAAAATAAATAAGAGTAAGTAACTTATTAAATATAAAAAAAAGTTCATAAACATTTTCTTATTAATAATTGTACGTTTTCAAAGATCATTTTGTATAATTTTATGACTATTAATATTATTTATTGATATTGCAGCATGCTGTTGTTAAATGCAGTCTATGTAATCCCATACAAAGTGCAATAATGGCAAAATAAACTTTAATTTTTTACCTACCTTGAAGTATAAATAAAATGCGTTAAAAAAGATTACACAAAATTACAACAATTTTACTTTTTACAATATTTATATTGTGTGGTATTTTATTAAAGAAAAAGATCTATTATGATGACTAACAATGTGGTGATCAACTGACATTTAAAAAGGGATAAGTTTATTTCTATTTCAAGAACTTATATCAAAACCAACATTCATACAGAATAAAACAAGCATTCATATATTTTACTTCAAAATATATGGTAAAAAAATAATACAAGTAGGCGTCTTGTCCTTTATATATGAAATATTTGTATATTAATATATTTAAATAAAAAAATTGGAATAGTGAGTATTAAAAATTAAATTATTTTGATAGTGAAATTAAAAATGAAGTATATTATTAAATTAAATTGAAATTAAAAATGGAAGTATATTATTAAATTAAATTGAAATTAAAATTTTAGGTTTTTTTTTTTTTTTTAAGTTTGGTAGATCATAGTTTTCATAGTGTCTAATATATCACTTATTAATTGATTAAGTGTATGTTGTATTTTAGCCTAAGTTTTTGGTACGTATTCTGAGTGTCCTGCATGCAGGACAGATGTTTGCATATGGTGGTTCAATTGGGCCAGATGTTTGTGCGGCTAATTCAATGTGTTTCACAGAGCCCTGCCGCAAAGCCCAGGGTATTTTATTTCAGCGCCAGAGAGTTCCGGGGCTGGAGGAGTTGCAAGAGCAGAGTTTTCGGGCCAAAGAAATAGTAGAGGCGCCCTCTTTGTAAGTGTTTTCCTGCCTTTTGCTTCCCATTTACATGGCTTTTCCAGAGCTAACATACCCAGATTTGCTTCAATAAGCCTTTTGAGGCCCTAGTTATTTGTCAGCAGAGAAAAAGGACTTCTACGGTTTTGGCCTGTCTTTTTACACTGACTTCATCATGATATGTTCGGGTTTTCCGTATCTTTTCTGAACAGTGTGCTTTTTGTGTCTTTTTTTCCTAATTTTCGTTGTTTGCGGTTACTTGTATTTTCTAGTTAGGCTGAATTTGAATACTTCTCAGAGATTTGAGAATTTAAAGTTTATCTTTTTCTGATTTCTACTTTTAGCATGGTGAGGAGTATACTCCAGGTCAGGTATGCTTTTAATTGTGTTGCAGATGCAGTCAGTTTGTGTTTTATGTGAATATGAAGAAATTGATTGTTTGATTATGTCCAGGTTGAAAATTTTTACCGTGAATGAGATATGATTTTATGATGTATATAGCTGAATATTTGGTATAAAACATGTATTTTACTTGCCGGGGAAAAATGTAAATATAACTAGTAAATTTGTTTATATTTTTAAGTTTGTTTGTTGGTTAGTTGTGCGTTGTTTCTTTATTACCTATCAAACATTAAATCAGAGGGGCTTTTTTCCCTAATAATCTCGCTCAAGGGTAGGTCGAACCCTGGGAAATTGTCAGCACCGAACCTTTTCAAACGCAGAGCCGGAGAGCTCCCCTATTTTAAGTTACTGATAAGGAATATCGTTTAGTACCTCTTCCTTTGCTTTAGGCCACACTTTCTATGGTTCTGTTGGGTCTACGTAGTTTTAATTTTTAAATACATTTCAATATATATCTACTATATTTAGAGAGTTATAATGCATTTCAATTTTTAAATAGAAAAATATATATTTTACAATATAAATTATATATGTATATATACATACATTTCATATATATATATATATATTATTAATCTATATATATATATATATATTACAGAGTTATATTACATTTCAATATATAATTAGATACTTTTTAGATATATTTGCTTTTATTTACAATATATTTATATACAAATATAAATGTTTTAATTAATTTTTATTATTACAATTACAATATATATATTTTAATATATACATTACAATGTTTTTTAATAATCAGATCACGTCACTAGCTTATCTGAGCCATTTTGATATGTTGTATTATCTACGGTCTCGGTCATCTTATTTTCACTTCTCTTTGTTTAAATACTTCGTTTACAAAAGGTATCTCCTTCCTCTATCTGCATCTGTTTTATGTGTTGATCATGTTGTTTTTAATCATTTCCCTGGTAATTTGAATTACCTGCTGTCATGTTATAATTTATGAGCGATTGATTGCCGGCAGCACCCAGCCATATGGAGAGTCTGATTGATGCTTCTCTCCAGGCTGAAGGAGGGAAGGAAGAACGAACTCTTCAATCGGCTCTTCGTTTTTTCATTAATACCTCTTCCTTTGCTTTAGGCCATTTGTAGGGACCATTTCAACATCCATTCATAGCCTCAAATGCCAATTTCCATTAAGAATTAAGAATTAAGAATAGACTATCATCTCCAGTTAAGATAGACCTCTGTTAATATAGACATGTATTTTAATATACATAAATAATAATCAAATTAAATACCTAATTTATTCCCTTTTCTGTTTAATGTGTTGGTTTCATTTTCTTCATGGATATGGTAACACGAGTTTATGGTAACACGAGTTTATAGAGTACATAGGCTAGAAGGGCCCGCCCCCTTAATTTTCGATCTCTGTTACTAAAACAAAAAACTTGATTTAAGGAGATAAATCTATATGAACTATTTGAAATGGCTAATATAAATACCTTGAGAAATATTTGGCTGGGTAGCAAATGCATTTGATTATAATACGGAGAGCGTATTCAAATTTGTCAGATGTTTCCTCCTCAATGCCTGCAAATTGAATAATTGTAAGGATTTTTTCGAAACTACTGATATGACACTTTTTATTTGTCAATGATTTTGCTTCTCTAGCAGCTAGACTCGAACCCTTTCTTAGGTATCAGGGATATCCTGAGTGTGGTAGTGATCTAGCATAATTTATCATTCCAGATAGGCAGCTGTCTAAGAGCGAGTTGAGTTCAGGGTTAACGCGGTTCAGGGTTAAGCCTTGTAATGTTGGACATTCAAAAGAGACAGAGGTAAAGACGTAAAGCCGTTGGGTATGCATGAAGGACGAGAGGGAGGCAGCTGGTAAAGTTGTGGGCTCCACGACAGTCTACGTGTTTGAAATATGTTTTTGTATTATA
>APFE031163142.1:0-14000 GCA_000404065.3 Pinus taeda | reverse complement strand
ATATAAACAGTAACCAAGAATAGTAAAACAGAATAGGCAGTCACACATAAGAACACAAGATATAAGGTGGAAACCCAATGTGGGTGAAAACCACCTGCTGCAATTCATCTCTATCTTCTTTTAATTAGAAACTTATTTTTACAATGTTTCTGTGCTGGTGCAATCTTATACTAGTACGCGGGCTGCTACCTACAGAAGGTTACAACCTTCTCTTGTTCTCCAGCTTCTCCTAGAAGGAAGCTACAACCCCCTTAGCTCTTGTACTAGCTGAGGTACTAGTACATAGGTGTTGACCTACTGAAGGCTACAACCTTCTCTTTTCTTCCAGGGATCACGTTTCATAAATTTTCAGATTAGATCCATCAATAACATCAATCAAACATCAAATCTATCTGCATCAATCAATCTCCTTGCACCAACCAAAACTGAATCAAACAATCACTTTTCTGAATGTTGTACCTAGAAAACAATAACAGTAACCAGACACCAATCTTGAACCCAGAATACTGCAGCAATAAATAGAAGTAGCTAAAACATATTTTATGAGACGTACGCTACTTCAAGATGAAGAACCTGCATGCATATGCTTCTGTAATAAGGCCAACTAGCGTATACGCTTCTTTGAATTACTGAACCAGCGTGTATACACGCCTTTGCTGCGCCGAACCTGCGTACAGATCTATAAAAGACAATTTTCCCTTTTCAAGTATTCAGACATCAGATATACCTAGATTATCAGATTTATAGATCAAGTCATGCGCCAAATATAAGAGATCAAAATCATAGAAGATACTACTATTCAAGCCTCAAGATCTTGACCCATCAATAAAACTTATCCATCTTCTAGCGCTCAGGTTCCTCCTTGATTCAAATTCAGCGATGCACCAAAACCCAATCACCAGTATTCTAGATCTTGCTCTTCATGAGATATTAAATACTTGAGTGAATGCCTCTGCCTAATGATCTCATTCCCCTTTTATAGTCTTAGGCCTTACTCAATGCCATGGTCCAAAACCACTTAGAACCAATACCTAGGTCCAAATACCTGGGTTCTACACTTCGAATGAGACACCATGGTCCAAAACCATAGGTCCAAATACCAAGGACCAGATATCATGAACTAAAAATGAGTTTTCCCACATGCACGTGCTTTTCCGTGCAAGAAAGTGTGTGCACATTCATATGCGCCTTTTGATTAGTGATCCCGCGTGTATATCTAGCTTGGTTAAGAGGAAACTGCGTATATATCTTTTTCTTTCATTCTGAGAGCCTGAACTGTGATCTACCATCGGAGTGAGTTGTCATCAAGGACAACACCTATGTCATAATGCCAACACATAAGATTCTTCGCACCAGACTATGGTGGCCAACCCTACATCAAGATTCGAAAGCACATTGTCGGGCCTGTGACATATGTCAAAGGACTCGGAAACCATCGTGAAGGGATGAGATGCCACTCAATCAATAGATGACGCTACAACCATTTGAGAAATGGGCAATAGAATTTGTGGGGCCAATGAAACCTCAAGGGAAAATGGGCACGCGCTACATCATCACCGTGATAGAGTACCTGACTTGATGGGCGGAAGCACAGCTAGTTAAGGAATGTACGGCTGCGAAATTTTTGTTCAACAACATGGTGACACGGTTTGGATGCCAGAAAATTTTAATGAGTGACCACAGAACATACTTCCTAAATGGAACTATCAGCGCACTCACTAAGGAGTTCTAGGTGTATCATCAACAAAGTACGTTGTACCATCCACAAGCTAATGGGACAGTAGAAGCATTCAACAAGATTTTCGAGACTGCTTTGACCAAAGTATGTAACACACAACAAAATGAATGGGACTTGCGCATACCTGCCGTATTATGGGCATATAGAACCACATGCAAGAAATTGATGGTTCAGACACCTTTCAGGTTAGTCTATGGTACAGAAGCAGTCATGCCAATGAAATACATCGTACCCAGTTTGCGGATAACAGCGATGACAGGCATGTCAGACCACGAAGCATTGGAAGAGAGGCTCGCACAATTGGAAGAACTTGAGGAAGAACAGTTTCTGGCGAGATTCCGTCAGCAAGTACATAAACAGTGTGAGAAAGCCTGGCACGATTGCCATATCAAGATGCGCACATTCAAGCTAAATGATTTAGTGTTGCTGTATGACAGCAAGTTCGAAAATTTCTGGGGAAACTCAGAATGAATTGGTTAGGACCATATGTGGTGAAAGAAGTTACAGATGGGGGCATGGTCCAGGTAGTCAAACTTAATGGAGAATCCTTCCCAGGCAGAGTAAATGGAAATCTCCTGAAGCTCTACATGGGTGGGCCAACTATTTGACTATCTGTAGGAATCACAGTCTCACCACTGCAGACAGTTGAAAGAGAGTGTGGGACTATAAAAAAATCTGTTAGGGAGCTGCGCGACAACATGTTTGCGCACAAGGTGGGTATGTCACAATGGTCATGGTCACACATAAGGGGTTACGCTACTGTGCAGATAAACAAGGAAGTGACTGTTTGTGTCATTGTTCATGAGAAGACGTCCGAGTTAAGGCGAAAAGGGGCAGGTGGTGAACATTTAAGACACAGAGTCAGAACTAGATTTGAAACGATTGGCCGCTAATATAGCTTTAATGAGCTAGAAGAGGGGGGAATGGTCGAATTTGAATTTCAACTGGCCTATAAATCATAGCTGGTCATCCACCGAGCAAACCATGGCATCTTGATAATTAAGTTATTGCACTATCCAATAGTTTTGGACCCGTCAAACTTCGACTCTTTGAGAGTAAGCCCAGTGTTTGCAACATTGCCAAAAGAGATGCAGCACCTTTTGGATAGCGTAATGTCAATAGCCAAGGATGCCATGCCAAGCCCAATGCCAACGGTGGGAGATGTACCAGAAATTCCTAGACAGGTAGTAGGACTAGTCCGGATGTCGCCGCGGAACCCGTGGTCTGGTAAGTGATCTATGAAAGATAAGGGCAATACGGTGAATCTTGAAACAAAATATGGAATTCCATTTAAAAGTTTGTCTCTGGGTTGTGTGCCCATGCTGAAACTTGAAGATTGGGACCTCGTGGACAACAACAACTCTCTTGCAAAAATGCAGCACAAGCTTCAGTAGACATTGGGTATACTGAACTAGAGATCACAAGTTTGCTGCCCTTGCACAAAATGTTCACGCATTTGGCATCTCAACTAGAGCTAAAATGCTATGAGTGGTCGTTTTTTGTTAACCTAGCATAGCAGAATGAGCATCATCCGTTAAGCGAATTAGTAGGGGCAATGGAGCAAGAGCTTGAAGAAGCGTTGAAGGAGGCAATGACGGAGCAACAAATTGTAGTGCGTCACTCACAGGGATGGAGGACCGCGAAGCCTTGGCAGTGTGACTCACCACACCAATGGGGTGACTCGAGGGCGAGTCACGATGTTTGTGTTGGGGGCCTGTTGGGCAGCGAATCCCTTGCGTAATGGTTTTGGGGCTTAAAGCCCACAATTTTGGGTAATGGTATTGGAAAGGCTCTGCGTAGTGCATGGAGTGAGAATTGTAATGAGTTAATTCAAAGGGTTGTCCGCCCTCAAATATTGTAATTTAATATAGAGCGGGTCGGCCTACGCATGGTCTGTGAACCATGGGAATGTATAAATAGAGCGAGGCTCTAAGTGTAGAAGTCAGTTAAGTTTTTGAGTTTGTTTTGGATTATGATGGGCTTTCGAATGCGATATTCACTCTGAGTCTGTAAGTTCGAGTCTTGGGTTGTAGGAGTAGGAAGAGGCTCTGCAGCCATGTGCACAGAGGCCTGGTAGAGTCCGCAACTGTTTGCGCGGACCCCTACAACTGAGTGCACAGGGTGGAATTGGATTGTACTGGAACATAAGGTTAATAAAAGATAAGTTGATTTTGGAATATTGTGCATTTGACCTATGTGTTTATGTTTCAGTTATATCCTTGCATCTCTTTACAGTTTATGATTGCGCGCATTGGTTATAAATGTTAAATGAGTAAATCAGAATACTGGGCCCACAAAATTAAGTCAAATCTATAATAATAACACCATAAGGGTAAAGGATATAGGTAGCACTTCTTCGCGCTCTATACAGGGCTACACGAAGGACAGATAGCTGCGTGGAGCAGTGCAAGCGCACAGGATTGGTTCGTGACCTTTCTAGACCTTATCAAGACATCCCTAGGGTGCAGAAACCTAGTTCTAGCACCCTCCCATACTACCTTGGGTGAGACCTCAGTTCACGCTCTGCGGCCTGTTGCTGAAAGGGTCAGTAGTTTTGGGATTTGTTTGGCTAAAACACTTCCGAACCTGGGTCAGACCCCAACAAGCCAACATAAATTAAAATTTTATTAGTGCATTTGTATATGATGTTTGGACTAATTTGTTATATTATCATATTTTGCATATATTCATAGTAATATTAATTAATCCATATATTGAATCAGTGGTGTAACATTTCACAGTGACATTGGATAACACAATAGAATAAATTAAAATGTAATTTATTATATATCAATAAAAGGCTCTTTTTCATACAAAAAGGGATTGTTATTGGGAACCCCTTGTCTTTAAATTGGGACACCATGCCCATTATATTAAACAACATGTTTGATTTTCAGAGACAATCATTACAAAAAATACAACCGGTTGCATTGATATCCAAATAGATCATCATTCTTCGCTGAAACTATTGTCAGCATTCGAGCTACTTCCATGGATTGGGTTATTTAGATGAATGTTTTGTTGATTGCATTGATTGTTTTCATCTTCTTGATCTTGTTCCATCTGCAAACATAAAATTAAAGTGTAATGAGTCTACATTGGTGATAATAATTAAAATTGAAATAAATAATATACATCAATATAAATCAAATAGAAATGTACCATAGAAATAAGTGACTCATAAATTGTACACATGGTTTCAAAACCAAGTCTCATGCCTTGTTTCAACAATTCTTTTGTTGGCGTAGTTCCATAATTTGTTTCCTACATTTTTTAAACCCAATTATAAATCATAGATTTAGTATAAAGGATTTTTTTGTTCTATTAATCATAAACTCATAGAAGTAAAGCAACTTGGATACTTACAAATTCCACAACTAACTTTTGATATGCGAACGTATACTCACAACCCATATTTAACCCAATGTCAATCAATTCTTCCGATTGCCCTTCTTTGTATGTTAGCACCTATTTCAAGATATTCAAGGATGGTTGTTGTAAAAAAACTTAAAATATACAAAAAAGAAACCTTGAGTTGTTATAAGAAAATAATAACAATTACTCACAAACTTTTATATCAACCATTTTCTTCCTTGTCGTCTTGTTTATGTATTTAATGGGTTCCATTTTGTTTTCTTCTCTGCAAGAAAATACTTGAAAATTAATATTTAATACTAAATTATTTTTTTATATGTACAAATTCAATCATGATTACATACATTTGAAGCACGTAGTTGTTTAGATGGCTCCTCTTGTGATGAAATTATGTCCATTTATTTGACCATCTCTTTGTACAATTTTGTGGGCATTCCTACCGGCATGTTTCACATATCAGTTCGTTGATCCTTTGGGATTTTCATAATCTTCCTAAAAGAATAATAAATTATTTTTATATTGATATATGAAAACTAAATATAACAAAATTGATATTAATAAATGAATGGTTTGTAGTAATATATACATATAATTCTAGAAAATAATTCTAATTATGAATATTACATTTTGAATGATTATTTTTTGTTTTTGTGTGTTTTTTCTATTTCAATTATGAGATGTCTCATTGGCCATGCTCTGGAAACGCTTCCTATGGTTTAGATACAATTTGGTTTTTGGAATCATTGGATTGATTTTTGTATTGTAAGTGGAAAGTACGTTTATATGTTCATTCCACTATATCTCTCATATTTTTGTAAAAAAAAAAATCCCCCTTTTATTAACCTCTAGCACCACTCCAGATGAGGTAAGGACGAATTCATCGACATGTTCTATAATTTTTCTTTTCTTAGAACAACATTGATATTTTCCATTATCATTTCTCACTGTAGAACATTAAACATATATGAATTAATATATTGTTTGAAACATGTTATCTAATATTCTTAAGTATATTATTAATGAAAATTAAAAAAAAAACTCATATTTAATAGTATTTTTTCATTCACCTGATTCATCCCTTTGCAATTTTTCTATCAAACTTTTACGCACTTATACACTTATTACAAATAATCTTATTGACCTTCTTCATTTTTTTGTTCTGCATGACACACACTAACTAATACATATTATTTAAACTTACATATAGTTCAAACATATTAATTTTGTAAAGAATTTACAAAGAACTTACCTTCTTTTATTTTTTCAATGTGCTATCATTATGTTGATGAATATTTGTGTTACTTGAAAACTAATCAGACATTTTTTTTATCAATATACGACTTGTACCATTTAATATAGAAGTCATTAAATATATTTTATACATAAATCAAATAATTTTCAGCCAAAAAAAGATCTCGTAACTGATGCATTTATTTGAATCAACGCCCTAATGCGTTTAAGGGTGTTTAACTATTCAGCATCCACAACGAAAATTTGTTTTTGAAAATCTTTTTAAATTATGGCGATGTGATTTGTAACAATAGAACAACTATAATGACTTAATTGTGTTATTTAGTAGAGGTGCGTCACTGTGTTATATTACACCAGGAGCACCGATAGATAGACTGGACAAAGATGCCAGGGTTATAATAAACTAGTGTATTGTATTACACAAGGCACACTGGTGCATTATATTACATTATCACACCACCAAACATGTGTTGTTTAAAAAAAAACAGAGAAGGCCGATAGGGTTTGGATCTAATTCAATAAGTGATTCCCCTACTTTACATATCAAACTCCTTATATACAGTAAGTGCAAAAGCCCATTAAATCTAAAATGCCTAAAATAAAAAACCCTAATTGTGAAGTGTTAGAGGGAGTTAAATCCTAAGGTGAAATTTTCCAATCACATAAGTAAGAAGAAGCAAGGATTTAAGGTATGTATTGACTTTTTTGTATTTTTTGTATTTTTTTCTTAATTTTAATTAAATATAAATAGGAATAGAAACTGTAAAATGTGTTACTAGTAAAATCAATATTAATTTTTTATTATATAGGTTTTTAATTATTTTTTCTGAATTTTGAATAAATCTAACATAAATTGTAAAAAAAATTATAGTAAAATCAACAATAAAATTTAGAAGTTTTTCTACGCAGGGTTTTGAGTGAATCACCATACCTTTAAAATTTTGATATTTTGAATAGTGTTGCTCCAAAATATTTTGTTGCTGCAAAGTGCTCCTGGTATGTCTCTCTTGTTGGCTTGTTGGGGCCTGACCCAGGTTCATAGTTAATTAGCCAAATAAATCCCTTTACTACTGGCCCTTTCGGCAATAGTCCACAGAGCACAAACTGAGGTCTCACCTGAAGTAGTATGGGGGGGTGTTGGAACCAGGTTTCCGCACCCTTGAGATGTCTGAGGATTTCATTCGGTCCAACTGCTCATCCCTGTGCGAAGTTTGCTTCGCGCAATTATATGGAATTCATGCTCTAATATACTTGCCTTCGCGCAGCCCTAACCAGGGGATGTGAGTCTTCCGCGTTGCTGGAGTAGTGCTCTACGCTATTCCCCTTGTTATCACTCAAAATGTTTCCCTAGAAGTTATCAGAAGAAGGAAAATACTGAGGTAACCACAAACCAATCTTTTATGTATAAGCTCTAGCCAACCTATGACTCAGAGAGGGTGCTCTCTATACGATTTAGCTTTGTTTGTTGCGATTTTAGGATAGTTCTTAAATTTCGGGGGGTTTTGATTTCTATTGAAGCTTGGATGGTCGAATCCTTAAAACAGATGGATAGAATGATGTCTCTAGACTATTGGGATATTGAGCCAAATAAGGGCAACAAAACTGGAATTAATTCATTAAAGGGAGTGTTCAAAGGGCAAGCTAGCAGAGAAAAATGTAGATCTTTGGGCTGAATGGGTGAAATGATCTTAACCAGGGTGAGAGAGCATTTAAGAATTCTCAAACCAGGATTAAAATGAGGAACATAGGTTAATCATGAGCAAAGGGAAATTAAGAATCCTTTACTATAGATCAGAGGGAGATTACTTAGACAAACGAGCAATTAATAATTCCTTAATTTAGATAACTTGTAAAAAACATTAAAATGCATAATAGTTAAAACAAAGTGCAATGAAGCAAATTGTGAGATATCATTCCATATTATAGCATTCAAATTTCAGATACATTAAAGATTGTGGAAAACTTTTAAAGAAAAATAACAACACGAGAAAATACTTATCTATACTTCACACTACACATGAATCTAATGAAATATCTAGTCTTTATTCATTAATCTAGCTTGCTGGTCCAAATAGTGATACAATAGCTTATAGTCTTTTGATCAAGGAAGTCTATAGAATTGTCTAAGAATCCAACCTACATACTTTGAAAGGTGAAGTGTTTATACAAAAACTATTACAAAATATCTCAAAACAAACTTGAGATTTATTCTAGATAATACAAGTATCTTCTTGCAAGAAGATAGAGACGGCTATTGAACTGTTTCATGTTGTCCCTTCTTATTTGGTACTGCTGGCTTTTGTGGTCTTTTCATGTTGGAATCTTCTTCAATTTTGATCTTTCACCTGATACTCTTTGACCCTGATACTCTTTGACTCTGTTGTCCTGTATTCATCTGTTTTACCTGGTTGTTCTATTTTTACTGTGTACAAAATTTTTGCAGTAAATTTATCATAGTAAATCAGTCATTGTCTCCCAGCATTCTACATTAGGTAATTTGGCATTCATCATCATCCTATATATGTCATCAGCCTCGGTATACTTTGCAAAATTGGGATTTGTGATGAATAAGTTTTTAATCTCATTCTGGAGAAAAAACAAGTTCTCAAAGGTGTTATACAAAATTTTGCCTGTTGGCATTGCTTTTATAAATGAAGTGCTAGTTTGTTCCTTAGATGATGACCAATGGACTAGGCAATCCTTTCTCCCTCAAAATTTGGAATTTGGCCATGAATCTATCAATGGCCACCTGCATGTTATGGCACTTTTCTTCTAAGTTCAGCATCAGCTTTCTTTTGGAAAGGACCTTCCTTATTTCCAAAATGGTTTCGGTCCTGTCTTCTATATTGAGCTCCTGAAGCTCATATCTGTTTTGGTTGTTAAGGAAATGGATGAGTCTATTGGCATCGTCTGGCTTATCCCCAAATTCCTCTTTGAATTTCTGAATAGCTACTGTAGCTATCTTTATCAGTTTTGTTTGCTCAAAAATAACTTGAATAGATGGCCAAATATCCTTGACAGAGTCAATGATGTTGGCCCACAACATTTCCTTGGTTTTCCCAAGGGGTTTCTGTAGTGTTAAATCTCTGTCTAAGATTTTGATTCTTTCATTCATTTTTTGGGCCTTTTGTGCCTCTTCCTTTCGCTTAAGTTGGGAAGTTTGTAGTAAGTTTCCAAACTTGCCACCTTTTCTCTTAGCCTGTTGATTTCTGTAGCCTAGATAAACATCTCTTCCATGGCTTTAACTAATTCTGCTGCTTTCTCACTTGATGCACCTGTTATTGTAGATTCTGTGGTAACTAGCAAAGCTGTGGCAGGTGGCGCTGTTGGTGCCAGTGAAGCTGCCAGCATAGAAGGGATTGTTGTAGATACTGTAGCGATATATAAATGAGATCTAAGACAATTAATAAAGTATTACAGACTTATGTGCATGGATTAGTCTATGTCATTATATGCAATGGATCGATAAGATTATGGAATGCACAGGAAATGAAGCAGTAAACAAACATAATAGATAACACATGACACAACAAATTTAATAAGGAGTTCACCCAATACTCCTCAACTACATCTCCTGGTCCAGCCGTCAGTGGTGGCCTCTCTATTATGTCTTCAAGCAGAGTTTTGTTTACAATAGTGAGCTCAATTTGAGCCTCACACATAAACATATTACAATAAAAAGAGCTTCACTTGAATCCCTCAAGCTTCCTCTGAGTACACAGACTCCCACACAACTCTCAATCTGCCCTAAACTCTATCTCGCATTTTCTCTTCAACACTACTTGACTCTTTGCTCTCTCTATGTGGCTTCTAAAGCCATTCTAGGCTGCCTGTTCATTTCACATCCTTGGATCCCAATTTCCCCAACCTATGAACACTTAGAATCCCTCTGCCAACATTATTCAATCATTGTTTAACATATGGAAGGGGGGTGGCCACCTATCCATAACGCTAGAGTACCCTAGGTCTTTGAAATTCTTAAAATAGCCACGTCCTGTTAAAACATAGGGAAATGCAGTTTGAAACGGCGAAATCCGTAAAAAACATGACAAGTCAGACTTCAAAAGTCCTTAAATCCTCCTTATTCTCCATCGGGTCTGCCTGTGTCACTGTCGCAAATCGGAATGGCTCATTTCCTTTGTATTTTGGAAATACATGAAAATTACGAAAATACATTGAAATGGGCTATTCGCGGATCTCAAAGCCTATAAAATATTGCCGATAAACCTATCAAGTCTGGGTCATCGAGTCACTCCAATTGCGATATCGCAAGCGCTCATTGCAATGCCCTGGGCCATTGTAAGCGCTCCTGCAATCCCCCAATAGCGATCTTGTAACATAATATGGGTCATCAATCTTCATGCTTGATCGACAGTCCATATTAACTCTACCAATTGCCGTCGCCATATACATATGTTAAGCACGAATATTGTTATTTGCGATCACAACTCTTATGTGGATCTTGCCGATCTCTCACAAAGGTCACCACCAATTGCGATTTCCTATCCGATCTAGACTGTTGATCGGCCAGATCAAATGGCTACTATGCATCACTTGTTCCACTTGTAATTACTCTATCTTTTTTCATGATTTCATGGGTTTTGGGCCTCCCGATAGTGTTTCTCTACCCTGTGAAGGGTGTCCCTCTTATGATAATTTTGATCTTTTAAGGGATTTTTAACTTTGGGCATGGGTTTTAAAGATTCATGAAGACTTAGAGGGCATTCTTGGATCCATATGGATCATGCCTTCCCATTGAAAAAGGCTTTTGGACCACCAAAAGTTAGGTTTCAAGCATCAATCATGTGAGGATATTGCTGCCTCACTTGTCCAATCTCTATCCATTTTGTACTGCTTGGTTTTGAACCTCTGTGTCCTACTGTTAGGTACTCAACATCTCCTCTACGCGCTGTCTTCAACTTCTCATCCATAACTGTATCTTCCTATAGCTCATTGAGGTATTCAGGCAACAAATCATTAATGGAAGGAAATTGGCTTTGCTCTTCAGGATCTTCAATTAAAGAAGGTTCAAACAGTCTTAAAATTTTTGCATTTACTACTGAATAGATATGCATGTATGTTGGCAGATCAAGGTGGAAAGAATTCTCACCAATTTTCTCAAGTACCTTAAAAGGTCCATACCTTATTGGTTTCAGCTTCTTTCCTTCACCTTGCATTTTGTCCTTGCTGATATACAACCATACTTGATCGCCAACATGGAAGCTCCACCCACTGTTTATCATGCCTTGCCTTGTGTTTGGCTTGGCTCTTTTCCAGTTGTTCCTGCGCTGCCTGGTGAATCTCTTTGATTTGTTCAATGAATCTAGTTGCTTTATCCACATCACTTTGTCCAGCAACTGCCATGCCTTTTTCAAAGACAAAATCCAAGGGAGACCTTGGTATAAAACCAAAACATGTCTCAAAAGGAGATATCAATGTAGAAGAATGCTTAGCACAGTTGTAAGCATGTTGCACATAACATAAATGTTCATCCCAAAGCTTTAGATGCTTGCTGAAATAACCCCTAAGCAACTGGATCATTGTTCTGTTGAATACCTCTATTTGGCCATATGTTTGTGGATGAAAGGTTGTGCGTTTATTCAGTCTGGTGTCCATTAAGTCCCATAAAATTGACCAAAACTTCCCAACAAATCAGTAGTCTCGATCAGATACTATGGAAGTAGTTAACCCAAAACGCACCCTGACATGCTGAAAGAACAATTTCGCTATTTGTTCAGCTGTAATCTTCTTATTACAAGGTATTAAAATAAACATTTTGTTGAACTTGTCAATAATAACATATAAATAGTCATGACCATTTCTAGATTTTGGCAGTCCAACAAAGTCCATGGAAACACTTTCCCAAGGATGGGAAGGGACTGGAAGTGGAGTGTACAAGCCTAGTTTTCTATTGCTAGGCTTGCTTTTAGCACACATGGTACACCCTCTTATATATCTAGAAATTGTTTCATGTATTTTTGGCCAATAGCAGTATCTTTGTAGTTGTGCAATTGTTTTTCTTACGCCAAAATGACCTGATATCAAAGAAGTATGTTCTTCCCTAATTATATTAATCCTCTCTATTTGTGGAATGCATAGCTTTCCCAAATGATACAAGAGTCGGTCTTTAACATAGTAATCCAATTCTTCTACATTTTTGCCATTACTTAAAGCTGCATATACATCTTTAAAGTCTATATCTTGAGCATATTGTTCAATGTAGCTTTCATGCATTACTGAATTATGCTTAAGTATAGGAGATGCATTTATAATTGGTCTGGACAACATATCTGCAACTTTATTGTGTATGCCCTTCTTATATCTGATGAATAAATGAAACTGTTGTAGGAAACCCATCCACCGATAGTGTCTTGATTGCTGCAATTTAGTTTGTGAGTGTAAATATTGAACTGGTCGATGATCAATATGTATAACTGTTTCTTTGCCCATTAAGTAATGTTTCCACTTTTTCACACTCTGGACTAATGCATACAATTCTTTATCATATATAGGATAATTAACTACTGCAGAATTAAAAGTCTCAGAATGGTAGCATATGGGTTTACCATGTTGCATCAACACTGCTCCCATGGCATAATCACTGGCATCTATTTCGATCTGAAATGGTTGTTGAAGATTTGGTAATGCTAGTATCGGTGCTGTACTAATTTTTTCTTTGAAGGTGTCGAAGGCTTTCTACTATTTGCCTCCCCACTGAATCACCTTGTTCAATCATGTCAAAGCATGTAAGGGAGTTGCGATTAAGGAAAAGTTAGCAATAAACTTTCTCCAATATTGTGCTGCCCCAAGGAAGCTTCTAACTTCTATAGAAAACTTGGGTTTAGGCCAATTTACAATGACTACAACATTAGAGGGATCTATCTTTAGTTCACCACCCCCTATAATATGACCCAAATAATTAAAGATGTTTTACCAAAATCACATTTTGTTAATTTAACATAGAGATTTTCCTTTTTCAAGACATCTAGAGTCTATTTCACATGCTTTAAATGTTCTTCCCATGTTTTACTGAATACAAGAATGTCATCTAAATATACAATCAAAAAATCATCAACAAAAGGCTTGAGTGCATCATTCATTACTCTCATGAAAGTGGCAGGAGCATTAGTGTTTGGTCAATTTAGTGTTGTCTAAATTGCTATCATAAATTGTCAACCCGGGGCTCGTAAGATGATGAAGTGAAGTGTACAATATATACTTAAGTAGCCCTTCCTAGTTCTTTTTATCATTTTTAGTTGATGTCTAAATTATCTTCCTAATATGATGTGATGAAGTTATAAACAGTGAGTGAATGTGTGTGTATGTGATGATTTCTAAATGCTTCTTGAATTTTAAAGAGAAAACTTGAACATGACTTGAAATAAAATTAAAGCATCAAATGAAAGCAAAGCATTAAACAAAAGACTAATGGCACTAGTCCAATACCTTTACTGCTGATAGAAATGAAAATGATATTTACATTAACTAAGCAAAAACACTACTCTAGCAATCCAAAAATTAAGTGACAAATCACACTACTTAATTCTCCCTTAACATTCTGCCTTTAGCTGAATTGATCATGTGAAAAAGAAGAGTTAGGAATGAATTAGCAATATGAGTCTAAAACTAAATAAAT
>APFE031163140.1:0-10040 GCA_000404065.3 Pinus taeda | reverse complement strand
ATATAGCCTATTTAATATATGAAAAACATCTAAAATTATTATGTCACTACTTAAATAAAATATTCTTAAGTTATAATGGGAAATCTTTAACAAAATCTCTTTTAAGGCTTACTACTAGGACTCCAATACTATTGCAACAACTACAAAAGAATCCAACAAACACATTTGTGATTTTCTATAATTTCCTATATCAATATAAATATATTTTTGAAAATGCAATCTAAGTTATTCCTTTAAATTCTTGTTTGCTTTTGTTGCATTTGAGTCCCTTTCTATTTGAGTTGAATTATATATATATATATGAGAAAAAAATGGTCAGAATTGCTTTTTCCTTTATAGATTGATTTCTAATTGGAACTAATTTTATAGTCTTAATTTACATTTATCACATATCTTATCTATTATAATTAAGCTGCTGATATTTTATATATTTTATCTATTGGCTTTTTCATAAAAATATAAAATGCTTAAAACTTAACTATTCTTTTACCAACGATATATTTCAAAATAATATGATGTATTGATAAGAAAAAACAATGTCCTCTCCATTATAAATATTTATAGCTATTTGGTATGCCCCTAAGTCAACATGTTTTTTCATAATTAATTATGTATTCATTTAATATTATATAATGTTTTTCTTTCAAACATTTTTACGTACCATTAATAGCTAGCTTGATTTTATAGGCAACTTTTGTATGAGTCATATAAGTCCTTGAAATACCAAGTTGTCAAATAATGCAAGGTAAAGACTTATAAGCATTTGTAGATGTATTAGTTATTTAAGAATATAGATAACAAACAAAAGCCAATTGATGCCATTTGTTGTGTAAATTTTTGTTATAAATGATTTTAATGCAAAACAAAAATTTCATTGTTTTAGCTAAACACTTACTGAATCTTAACGTTGTGAATTCAAATATAAAAATCTCGATATTTAAAAGCTTTAACAATTTTATTTGTTTTGATATTTTGAAAACCTATTTTAATATTCTAAAGTACAAAACCTAAATTCAAAATTTGAAGAAGATCTAAACTATTATAATGTCGCTTACAAAATGAAACCTTGCCAATTAAAAGTTTTAATAATTAAAAAATTTAAGCTCTTCATGAATGGGTATGAGGTGTATATTATACTTTTGCTATCAATTACTTTTTACATAAAAGACAGATACTAAACAACAACATTGCATATTAAGCTTGTTTAATTTTATTTTTATCAACATAACGATATATATTTTAATTTTAAAAAATTAAGAAGTTTAAATATTCTCTTTATATAAGAAGATTATTCCATGCTCAAAAGACACAATATTTTTGTTAATTAAACTTTAACTTATCTTTTTGAAATATATTATGTGTAAAGTAATATATTTTAATTTGTGGATTTTTTTTTTTTTTTTAAATGATAGAATTTAACTTTTTTTTTGAAATATATTATCTGTAAAGTAAATATATTTTATTTTTTGGTTTTTTTTTTATAAAGATAATAAATTTGTGATGGATTACTAAAATTATAAGTTTTGATGGTTAAATTTGCAATTGTTTCAATAAAAATGAGGAGTTAACCATTTATTTATAATGTCAAAATTTGTGAATTACACAATTTTATTGTAAAAATTGTAATTTTACATCATTATATTTTAATAGGTTAAAAATGAGAAGTTAAAAATTTATTTATAATATTAAAATTGGTCAATTACACAATTTTATTGTAAAAGTCGTAATTTTTCATCATTATATTTTAATAAGTTATTAACATAGAGGGACATTTACTACCCTAATATACTTATTTGGCTTTTTTATCTACTACCTTTTTCAGTATAAAGAATAGTTTTTTTTAAAATATATGCTTAGATGTTTGTGTAGAATTTAGTTGTTTTACAATATTTCAAGAGGGTTAGTATTGTTTTGGTTTCTTAAGCCAAATTTGTATATGCTTATAGGTTTGTGTGTATAGTTTTATTGTTTTACAATATTTTAAGAGTAGTAGCATTTTTTTGGCTTTTCAAATAAGGATTGTTTTTTAATTTTTATTTCAATCTAACATTAAACTAATTGAATTGTATAATTTACCAATAAACGATTGGTTTTTTTTTTAGATTTGAATTAATATGAAGTATACAATTTTACCAATAAACGATTGGTTCTTTTTCTAGATTTGAATTAATATGAAGTAGATTTGAATTAATATGAAGTAGTGAGGCTGGGATATTAAGGGATGGACCCCTTAGTCATAAATGTGTATCTGTCTACACCTTCACCATTTATGAAGTAGTGAGGCTAGGATATTAAGGGATGGAATCCTTAGCCATGAATGTATATGTGTCTACACACTTCTTAATGAGTTATGAGGAGTAATTTATAAAAAATATATGTTTAGGTGCTTTACGATTATTTTTATTTTTGATGTCATAAAACTTATAACAATTTATTGTCATGTCCTTCCGCAAGGTGTGTTTTCTATTCTTTTACATTTAGACTCATAAAATTTCGCATTCTAACAATAAGGTACTACAAGTCCATACTCAAAGTATAGCGTGTAGTAAAAAGCACTTTATGCATGCTTCATTAATTGCATCTTATGTAATTTTGACACTCCTATACAAATCTATGTGAAAAATATTAGCTTAGATTAATGTAAATGTGACTTTGTATATCTATCTTATGGCAAAACTCACTTAAAATATTATCAATTGAAAAATATTTACAATTTCAATATTTAAAAAGAAGGTTGAAATCTGTATCCAAATCGATTTTTAATAATGATTATTAAAACTAAACAACTTCAGTGTTATAAAACAAACATATTTACTCATAAATAAATTTTCATTGCTAATAACCCATGCTTAATTTACTCAAAGAAAATGCCAAATTTAACACATACATGAGTCATCACTAGATGCTCTAATAACAATTCAAAAACAGAAATTTTTTAGGCAAAGAACATTAAACTTGCATATTATTACATGTTTCAAAAATAATTCTCTTCCATCTTAATCTATATATATTAAAATATATTTTTTAAATACAATTCTTTCATATTTTATTAATATATTTTTAAATATCACATTCCTTTTTATTTTTTTGGTAAGTTTGGCAGGACTACATCTTCATCAAGTCCAATATATCACCTTGATTAGACAGGGAATTCAACTAGTGACTTCACATCAAGGAGTGCCTTAACAGAGCACTCGATCACCGTCTATCCAAGACCCTGTTGACAAATATCACATTCCACTTTAATTTATATATTTAAAAAAAATCAATCAAATCAAGCTTTTATTAAAATATAATTATTTCGATCATCTAGAGCGCAGCACGGGGAGTGCGTAAAGAGCCATATACCACGAGACTGAGCGCAGTCTAGAGCCATGGCCTTAGGAGGGGGCCATGAAAAGGAAACTCCCTTGCCATCTAAGCTAGCTGCATTCCGGGATCTGGTTGCAGCATGTAATAAACAGCCAGCAACCGAAAACCAGCAGAAGTTTGTAAAAAAAATGGACTCCATCCCCATAATTGCTCTGCTGACTGAAGAACCTTGCAAAGCGGCTTTAAACCTAGTAGAACGAGGGCTTATTGGCCAGTTCAAAGGCTTATGACCCTCGCCTAAAGTGGTAGAAGCCTGTGTGCAAAGGAATTGGCGTTCACTGGTCAAAGAAGGAATAAAAATCCATTTCGTCGACAAAGGCTTCTTTCTATTTGTATTTGAAGCAACAGAAGACAGAAACCTAATCTTCAGAAAGGGCCTATATTTCATGGGGCCTCAGGGTTTCTATCTGAATCAATGGACACCAGACTTTGACCCAACTCAGGATGTGCCCTCGGCTGTTCCAGTCTGGGTGTGATTGCTCCACCTACCTCTTCACTGTTGGAACCCTAAATCCTTAGAAACCATAGGCAACAAGCTAGGCAAATCCATCGACCGAGCAGAAAGAAGAGACTAGTACTCCTGTGTGAGAATTTGTGTAGAAGTAGACTTGGAGGAAGGTCTCCTTGAAGCCATAAAACTCATGATGGATGACTCGACACACATACAAGTGCTAGACTATGAGAAACTCCATTTAAATGCCGACACAGTGTAAAAAAAAGTTAGAGGATGGAGCTGAGAAGGAGAAATGAGATCAATGGACACAAGTTCAGAAATCAGGACCAACTAAGCAGAGTGATAGGAACAAAGGGAAAGTTGTCTCCACTGGGAGGGTTGCTCCCCCTGAACACCAAGCAGAAGGAAGCTTAGTGCCACCAATAGCAAACATATCAACAAACCCCTTTGATAGACTCAGCGCACCAGAACAACTCCAAGATCCAGCAGATAAAGAGGTTGAATAGTAGGCTAACAACATGGAAGAAAACAAAAGGCAAGAGGAACCATTCCAAACCCCAAAAGGTGCCTCTAGCTCCCCAACTTATGCAGATATGACAAGAAAGAAGACCTCTGAGATATCGGGATCCTCGGAAGATGAAACATCTGAGAGGTCCTTGAAAAGAGTGGGGAGGAAATCTCACAGAGAGACTAGAGAAGAAGAAGCATAGAGACAAAAAATGCAAGGAAGTCAGGCCACTATAGGGATGACTATCGACAAAAATACTAGAACCAGGCCTCCCAAGGGAGGTGTTGCCTCAACCCATACTAGTAAATAATGTGATTGGTCTCTTGGAATTGCAGAGGACTAGGGAACCGATCAAAAACTGAAGTAGTCAAGAGCCTACTAAAATCAGAATTTCCCAAGATCCTCATGCTCCAAGAGACTAAAATAGAAGGTGAAGCCCTTTTGGAACTCAGCAAAGAAAAATGGAAAACAAAAGCTAGAAAAGCGGTAAGTGCTAGAGGTACATGCGGTAGGTTAGCCACTCTCTGGGAGGCTAACAAATTATAGCATGAGAGCTCCTTTCAGACGCAACAATATATTACACCAAACTTCGACACCTATCAAGTAAGTTAAACATTGCACTCTTTAATCTTTATGTAATTGTCCTCTATGCAAAAAAGGAACAATGCTGGAAAACTCTGACTGATTTTTTGGAAGCATACTCCCTCAACAATATAATTATTGTTGGAGACTTCAATCTAATCCTAGACCCAAAGGAAAAAAGAGGAGGAACCAACTGCAGGGACACGGACAAATAACAAAATAGGGGAGGAGCATATTTCAACCAGGCTGGATATATTTCTTCTTCAGAGTTCCTTCCTCTCCGAGAAAATGATCATCTCCACAAAAATTCTGCCAAAGTGGAACTCAGACCATAAACTCATCCTCCTTCTACTTGAAGAAGCAGAAAACTTGGGACTAATACTCTTCTGGTTCAACCCACTATGGGAAAACAAAGAAGGGTTTTTGAATATAGTGAATAAGGCATGGTCCATCCATGTTCTTGGATCACCCATCTATGTTTGGGAGAAAAAGATAAAAGCTACCAAAACAACCCTGAAGCAATGGATAAAAAATCCCACAATCTCTCCCACTACCCAACAAAAACAGAGCATAAAGCAACTGCTGGATCTCCAAATGGGCCTAGAGACTCAAGACATAACCAGAGCAGAAATCCAAAGTGAGCAAGAACACCAAATCAGCACCCTCCGAACATTGAGAGAAGAGGAAGAATATTTGAGGCTCAAGTCATGCAATCTCTGGCTTACATCTAGAGACAAAAATACAACCTTCTTCCACAAGCAAATTCGAACCGGCCTCTCTAGAAACCACACAGCTGAAATCACCTCGCTATATGGGACTATTCTTAAAGGCACAACTCTGATAAAAGAGGCAGCACCCTCTCACTTTAAGTTGCTTGTCAAAGAAGAAGGCGTGGAGGATGATGAGGAAGCTCACAACTTCCTCAGGCGCGTTCCAAGGATGGTTAATGAGGAGGACAATGCAACACTCCTGAAGCCATTCACTGAAGAATAACTTAGCAATGTCATATGGAAGATGGAACCAGACAAAGCCCTAGGACATGATTGATTCTCAATACACTTCTATAGACTCTGTTGGGACATCATGAAGTTTGATTTGTATTGAACGATCAAAGGATTCCTATGAAAATCCAAAGTGGGAGGAAGCACAAACTCCACCTTCCTAGCCCTAATTCCCAATGAAGCCAACCCAGAGACATTTGACAGATTTAGACCAATTTCGCTTTGCAACACATCCTACAAAATACTCTCCAAGTTACTTGCTAATAGAATAAATCCTCTTCTAGAAAAACTCATCTCTCCCAATCAAGGAGGGTTTATCAAAGTTAGGCATATCCTCGACAATGTGATTCTGGTGCAGGAAATTATCCATTTTGACAATCAACGCAAAGAGAAAGGTATTCTCATCAAATTGGATATGGCGAACGCCTTCGATAGAGTAAGACACTCCTTCCTCCTCCAAGTTCTTTCTGCATTTGGTTTCAATTCTGAATTTGTAAAAATTATTAAAGCATGCATTGGAGAACCTTGGATCACCCCTTTAGTAAATTGTAGGCCAATAAACTACTTTAAAGCTTCGAGGGGAACCAGGCAAACCTTCCCTCTCTCCCCCTTCCTATATATTTTGATGGAAGACTCTCTAAGACGAAAGTTCATAGATGAGAAGCTCAACGGGACACTCCTTGGCTTTAGGGTGATGCCCGGAACAACCCCAATCAATCATGCCTTGTTCGTAGATGAATCTGTCCTTATGGGAGGAGCCTCCATTAAAATAGCAAGAGCCTTCAGTGGAATTATCCAAAGCTTTTGCAGAGTCTCCGGAGCTATGGTCAACAAGAGAAAAAGTGCAGTGTATGGCTGGACGGTAGACCAATAATCTATACTTAGGATTTCCCAAGCCTTGCACTTCACCAGATATGTCCCTTGGGAAAAATTCAAGTATCTTGACCTGCCTATAACCTTGGGTACCACTAAGGCCCCTCATTGGATGGATATTATCAACAAAGTCAAGGCAGAAATCACTGTTTGGGGTTGTCAGTGGCTTACCTTAGCCGAGAAGCTCACTCTGGTCAAGCCAGTTCTCTCATCCCTTCTTATCTACCAGGCTTCATTCCTTTTAGCTCCAAAAATGATCATCGAATAGTTAGCAAAGTTGATTCGAAAATTTCTATGGCAAGGAGGAAAGAGGAACCAAAAAAATTCCATATAGTAAGTTGGGACATAGTGAAAAGGCCAATCTCAGAAGGCAGACTTCAGGTAAGAGATCCCGTGTTAGCCATTTTGGAAATGGGAGGGAAGGTCCTCTGGAAAATCTTATCAAACCAAAGATACCCTATAAGTCAAGTTCTAATTAAAAAATATCTGCACATACTCTCAATAAAGAATATGGAAGAAGGAGCTACCCACAAAGGAACCACACTGTGGAAGTTGTGTAGCCAAGGCTGGAATTTCTTCAAAGAACAACTCTATAGAAATCTAGGAAATTGGAAAAGAATTATAATATGGGATGACAATATCATGGGTTTCCATCCCCTAAATCTTGCACTGGAAATAACAGATTTGCGTAACTGGCTCATCCAAAAAGGTATCCACAAACTTTCTGACATATGCACATGGGATTCAGTAGGGAACTGGAGTAACTGGGCCCTCCAATGCCCCCTTGATTGGATGCTCCCTCAACTCCATCAATTATTAGCTAAGCTCACTGGTATGGCACTTGTGCATCTCCATTCAAGGGACACATGGGGTTAGGGGAAGACTACATCTTACTCAACTTGGCTGGGTTTTGCAACTCTACAAGGACAACAACATCAGATCCATACTACAAAGCTTTGGCAACATATTTGGACCCATTTGGCCTCCGAAAAATCAACTTCTTTTGCTGGACTGTCATGCACAAAAGGACCCTTATGGGGAAAACTTAGAGAAAAGAGGAATCATGGTCCACACAGATGCTCTCTCTGCTGCAAGGACCAGGAAACAATCAATCACCTGTTCATAGACTACCCCTTTCTCAAGAGGTCTGGTTGCAAGCAATTATGGGGCCCAACGCCCAAATCTCTCAGCAGTCTTCAATTGTTAGTCTTTTCACAACTTGGAAAGAAAGCTCTCCTCACTCCTTGAAAAACAACTCAACATGGACTAAAATCTAGAATGCAATCCCAAAATATATCTGTTGAGGAATCTGGTTGGCTAGGAATGAAGTCATCTTCAACAACATACTTCAATCCACCAACACAATGACTGCAAAGGCCAAAGCTTTGCTACTGGAAACTTTTGAAAATATACCTCATAAGTCATACAATTCCCTACTCCCTGAAGAGCTCAGCTGGTTAGGTGAATCCCTGAGACGGGACAACATCAAGAAGAATATCTCCCTGCCTAACCATAATCTAGAGTGGCATCTTTGGATCTCTGAGGCAGACTTTAAAAAATGGTGGAAAAATCAAGGCAAAGTCACGATTTTCTTCAACGGAGCCTCCAAAGGAAACCTGGGTATATATGTGGTAGGAGGAACAATTTACTCCACAGATGGACAAAAACAGGACAACTTCAGTTGGGGCCTAGGTTAGTGTACCAACAACCAGGCCGAGATCCTTGGACTGCTTAAAGCATGTCAGCTGGCTCTGAGGAACAGAGGGGAGAACCTTCAAATCTTCGGGGACTATGAAATCCTGATAAAAATCCTTAACATGGGTGACCAACTCAATAGTTTTGCTCTAAAAAAGACCCTTGAAAGAATAAGAAAGTTGACTCAAAATTTCAAATTCTGCTCATTCTACCATGTCCTGCAAGCTCTAAATAAGGAAGTCGATATAATGGCTAACAAATGATATCTTTTTACTTAAGGTATGCTGGTTAAGAATGATGAAGAAGATGAAAAGCACTCAATTCCTTAACAGATAAGGAGATTTGATCAAGGATAGAATTCTGCAGAACAAAGGTTGGCACAAACTAACTTTCACTGACAAGAAAGTGTGGGTCACTCCTCGATGGTTTAACATCGCGAGGAGTCGACAGATAATTGGTTTTTCTCATGGGCCAACAGTGTTGGGTGTTTTAACAGGGTGCATATTTGAATTCAAACAGAGGATGGTTTTGAAGGATGCGATGCGTAGGATCTGGGTGGGGGATGATTCGACGGTCATTACGCGTTGGAAAAGGTGGGGTGTTAAAGACGCAGGAAGTGGTAAGCGGTATACATCGCACTGCTTTTGGCTGTTGGGAAACATTTCATGAATCAGACGTGATCTACCTTAGGGCTTGATGCATGGCAGGACAAAACTGCTCATATCGCGCGCTCCTGAGGGGTTAAGGGTCGAATAGCGAAGGACGCAATAAGTGTTGGATCTGGTCGGGGGAAGATCTGACAGTTAACGCACGTTGTATTGGGCGAGGTCTTAATTTAGTTGTGGGGTTGGGTATAAAAGATTCAGGTTAAGGGTTGGACAGTGAGGGACGTGATAAGCATTAGATCTGGACAGGGGTTGATTTGACGGTCATCGCGTATTATCAATGGAGGGGCGTTAATTTGCTGGGAGTGGTAGGCGGTTTTCATCGCACCGTTCCTGGCTGCTAGGTAGAATTTTATGAAACAGACGCGATTCCACTTAGGGGACGACACGTGGCAGGTCAATACTTCCCATATCGCGCGCTCTTGAGGTGTTAAGGGACGGTCAACGAAGGACACGATAAGCGCCAGATGTGGGCAGGGGAAGATCTGACGGTAATTGCGAGTTGGTTATGACGGGGTTTAACCTTGATGTGGGGTCGGGTACGATTGAGAAGCTTGGTACTACGAAGGAGGGGATAGGTTATATATCAATGTGGTTTAAAATATGCGGGTTCTATTTTATTTGGACTATGGATTAAAGTTTATGCGGGAATTAACTTAAGTCACAAAAGTTTCAAAGTATTAATGAAAAGCGGAAATGTAAGACAAGACACTCAGATGCCATTAGAAAAGCAAGGAACACTTAGCCACACCAAATGCATCAAAAGCAACAACTAATCTCTGATACAAACCCAAAATATGAGGACTCTATTGAGTCAGAATTCTCTCAATTGACTGTAATCGAGGTTGTTTGGCATGCCCAACCTCTTCTTATAAGTAAAACTCAATCGT
>APFE031163139.1:0-12351 GCA_000404065.3 Pinus taeda | reverse complement strand
AAATGGTATTTGCAAATACCATAGGGATTATACGGATTAAAGTCTTGAGTACCAAATGCAAACTTCTTTATCGCCTTTCTTTCGGTATCCATGACCTTCAGGTTCTTTATCTCGTACAATCCAATTTGCATAGGAAGAGTTGGCCAAGGTGATTTCTTCTTCCCGTGAAAAGATGCTGACAACCCTGTGGAGAAATGATATGAAGCTTCTTGCATGACAAGCATATCAGTGTCATACCTTGGAAAAATATGCGGCTTCTGACTGCTGAACACTCGAAGGAAGGTGTCATCCAGTGAGGAAAAACAATTTGTGACCTCCGATACTGCTCCCATTGCCCCATGTGACATGCAAGGTGGTTCTTCCTCAAATATCATATTGTAAAGCAGAATGAGGAAGTGGCCAGTTAGCTTCTCCATAACTCCTTGATGGCTACAATTCGAGATAATTTTGCAATGAATGTGCACGATAGGGTTTCAATGTGTCTAAGTCCAGTTCAGGCTAGGGAATGCATTATGTGTGCAGATTGCATTTAGTAAATATGCAGACATGTAAAATCTTGATTGCTTGCCCTTAGGAGGATTTAGGGCGTTACCTACATGGATACTTAACTGTTGAGCCAAAAAGTCTAACTAGTTGAACGACTTACCCTCGTTCACAACCTAATTCAATAAGATTACCCACCCTTCAAGAAAGGTCTTCGTGCTTTGTTGATCGTAAATTCTACAAGCTAAGATGATCAACAACTGAGAGGCCCTCCTGAGAAACTTTGTCTTATAAGTATTGGTGGGTGTCTATCGAAAATTTGATGGCTCTTTCACCCAATGTTTAGAAACATATTTCGTGCCCACATAGTTGTTGGTGGCATAGAAATATGAATCCATGAGTGTTTCTGGCTTGGGAAAATGGTACATACGTTGGTAATCTCCTGCTAGAAAAGTAGCAAGCTTTCGTTCGCTAGCACTGTTCAAAGTCATCGTCTTCACATCAATATGTGAAACAATCCAACTGATAACATATGCACATGGGAAGGCTGGATATTTGCATGTAGTTCCATGTATCCCTTATTTCTGGACATAAATGTTTACCTACAAGTTCTCTAGATCTACTTCGAATTTCTTTGCCAAAAAATATTCATTCAGTTTCTTCCATGTAAGATATGATTCCTTTTACACATACAACTGAGTGTCTGAGTATACTAGCAAGTTTACTGGTGTACTGTCAATTACTTCCCTGGTACTCCATTCTATGGTATCTCTTGAGGAAACTCCCTTGGGTGCCATGATACAGTGAATAATGAAGAAAAGTTCTTAAACAACTGTGATACCTGCGGGAAGGAAAAGGCACTCATGGAAAGAATAAATTAGCTTTTGCAAATCCACTTTTAAAGCAAGATCAAGTAGAAAACCAGTGAACTAATGATAGAGATTGTGCAATTATGATGAGAAAGGGAGGGAACTTGAGGTTTGAGACTGCGCAATGCGCAGTTCATCCTGGGAAGTGAGAGGGAGAGACTGCACATTGCGCAGTCTCAGTGGCCATGGTGGAAGGACTGAGCCTGGGACCGCATGATACATAGTTGGGCCATCCTGTACTACACATTGCACAGTGTTAGAGGCCAAGATTTCAGCTTGAGCCTTGGACTTGTGCAATGCCCAATTGGGCAAGGAAATGTATATCTCCCTGGTGAGGGTGTAGGAAACAAGAAGATCTAAGTGATAATGAAAGTTAAGGTACATATCTGACTAAGTATGGATAGATCAATGTAAATCAAGTGCAAAAACTCAACAAACGTAAGGAAAAAAAATTATTCGAGGAGAGTTGCCGAAACGACGATCGTTATTGTGCAAAAACAAGAAAACTTATGCAACACTTATGAAAGGTGAATGAAAAACTGAATCAACACTTATAAAAGCTAATATGAGTTAAAATGCTAACAACCATGAAGAGAAACAAAAAAAACAACATTCACATCAGAAAAACGACAAAAAGTGACAGAAAAAGTGGCAAAAGATGACAAAAGCAAAACTCACTTGGAAAAATGATGCAAACTCCACCAAAGGCTCCTTGATCTCCTTAGGAATGCTAGAGCTGCAAGATCAAATATAAAAATGAGCTTTAGAGGCGTCTATTAAATAGATTTGGGCGGATTGGGGTTTATGACGGGCATGCCTAAAATCAAGGAAAAAGTGGCACTTGGTGGAAATTTCTAAAATTAGGTAGTTTGCTACCTTCGGGAAATTAATGATGAATCCCTATTTTCTAGGGATTGCTTTTCTGTTTTTTTCTTTTTTCGGGAAACTTGCCATGCACATTCCCAAGGAAGATTGCACAATTCTAGAGAACTGGGTAATTTCCCAGCTCAGTGCATTGCACAATTTCTGAAAAAAAGGGATGGATTGCACATTTTCTGAGGTTAGTGCTAGGATGCCATCCATGACTACACAATTCTCAAGCTCAAGGCTGAGATGCCACTCAGGATTCCGCAAATTTTGTCATCAAGGCTGGCTTGCCTTCCATGATTGTGTAGTTTCTAGAGGCAAGTACAAGACCGCTGCAAGGTCAAGTCTGAAGATTAGCTTGTGACTCAAAAAGATCAGATAAGTATGAAAACAAGCAAACACAAGAATAAGTGAAAGGAATAAGTCCTGTTCAAATCATGAATACTTGATGATAGTAAAAGATAAGCTCTTATGAAGAAAAAAGAAAACTCCAAAATGAAAGCATAAGCAAAATTTGGAAAATAGTTGTAGCAACTACAACAAAACCTTCAAAATTTTTTCCTCACAATTTGAATTTTAAAATTTAAATCCTTTCAACCCATGTGAAATTCGGTGGTCTTCAAATAGCCCATTCATTGGCTTTAAAAATGAGCATTCAATCTATCTTCAACTATATACAAAAATGAATATCATTTGACTAATTGTGCTTTAAAATTTAACTCGGCCCCTGTGGAGACAACGACATATCAATAGTGAGGGTTTTGGGACAAGGGTTTTTCTTTGATTTTTTTTTTGGTTTGTGGGATACGTTGTGTTCTATTACTGAGAGAAGAATTGTGGTCTTTCCGAGGAGAAAAGATTTATTTGCACAAGTATTTCAATCTGCCACATTTGTAGTTTTCGGCCCTCATTAGGGCTAGAGGCAGAGAAAAATATGAGGCTCAAATAACAATTATTGAGCTGACCTAGCCGTTGTTTTGAATAAGAGACATCTAGGCATTGTGTAGCATTTTTGTGGGAGTTACGCTTCATTTTTCCTGAGATATTAAGCCCCTCAGTTAAGGAAAAAACAAGTATTACAAACCTGCGGATTTGCAGAACTTTATGATGTTTCCATACGTATTTGAATTTAGCAATTCACACACCTCAGAACAGGGCCATCACATATATCTCTGCGGCTTAATTAAAGACGGAACTATGTATTTTCTACTTCTGTAAAAGAACATATATTTCTGCGGCTTAATTGAAGAACGATGTCATGTTTTCTACTTTTGTAAAACAACATATATCTCTGTGGCTTAATTGAAGACTGAAATTTGTATTTCCTACTTTTTTTACAGAAGGTGTGTGGCTTAAGGCTGAAGCCTCTCAACCTGTATCTGAAGCATTGTAATTGGCTCTATTAGCTGCAGTAAATATCTGAGCATTTCCAACAAGGTATATATATATATATATATAACTTTTGTGAAGCATTGAAGCAACTTTTGAAACTTTGCATGGTAGACGTGACAAGATCAATTGCAACATGGATTTTGAGCTGAGAGCTTGAGAACCCATTGTAACTGCAAATATATATATATATATGACTTTTGTGAAGCATTGAAACAACTTTCGAAGCTTTGCATGGTAGACCTGAGAAAGATCAATTGCAACATGGTTTTTGAACTGTGACCTTGAGAACCCATTGTAACTGTAAATACAAGCTAATAAAGTATGGTCACTATCTTTATTTGCTAATTCGAGCACAAGACACAAAGTAAGAGATTGTGAAGGGTCAAACATATTTGTGGGTATCATTTAACTGTCAAGAAATTCCAATGATCGTTGTATGTCTGAGACAATTTCCAAGGAGTGACCTAATCTCTCAAACCATTAAACCTTGAAATGCTGTGGCTTTGTCTTGTACAAAATGTCTGAGCAATCCCTGCAGTCTTATCACTCAGAAATATGAAGGTGAAGTCTGGAGCATGCCTGCTCGTTCTACACTCTCACAGGGACACGTATAAATAATTCATCACCAATTCGACTGCTGACACCTATTGTTTGCCAGAGTTTTTTCAAAGGCACGTATATTCGGATTTCCTATGATGTCGATTTGTAAAGGCACGTATAGCCATATTATATATTGCAACTTATATTATAAGCATAGTGGGCCCTTGTGGGAAGATAAAAAATCTTCCAATTTTTTTTTAAGCGGTTATTTGTGCATAATTAACAAATGTGGATGGTCATTTGGAAGATGCCTTAAAGATTCAATATTTGTAGGATACATAAATTGATATATGGTTATACATAGTTATTTTGGACCCAAATTGTGAACTTGATAACACTGGGTCATTTGTAGAATGATTGATTTATTTTTGATAGCATTATTTTTTTTGTCGGTCAAAAAAACTGCATTATATTATCATAACTTCAGACACAAAATACATCATCACCAGATCATCAAAATACATTATTGATGCCGCACAAGGCTGAGTATTAGGCTTAAGAGCTGACATGAGTCTTGCTTTGAACACATAAATTGATATATGGTTAAACATAGTTATTTTGGACCCAAATTGCGAACTTGATAACACTGGGTCATTTGTAGAATGATTGATTTATTTTTGATAGCATTATTTATTTTTGTGGGTCAAAAAACTACATTATATTATTATAACTTCAGGCACAAAATACATCATCACTAGATCATCAAAATACATCATTGATGCCGGACAAGGCTGAGTATTAGGCTTAAGAGCTGACATGAGTCTTGCTTTGAGCAATATTAAGTTCGTGAAGAGGCCAAGACAACTTGTGTCGTTGGTTATTTCCAATACAAAAGAAGCACAAAAAGAGAATTTTCCAGGAATACACATTATGGGGGTGGGTTGGGGGGAAATTGTGAAGGAGCAGCAAAGAACACAACCCTCTCATGTATGTTGTAGTCAATGTGTTCCACCTGAGTCTCCAAAGCATGGAGGTGGTCGTTTGTGTGTTGGAGCTGCCGTCGAAGGCCGTGTATGGAGTCCAGGAGCTCGTTCTGTGTGTGTTGGAGGTCGTTGATGTAGGCCACTAGTTCATTCCGGTCATCATGTTGGAGCCTCAACGTGGCCCATGGAGTGACCTTGGGACATGACTACATCAACATCAGAATGGTGGTTCTCAGTTGACTCCAAGCACGAGCTAGGCACTCCCTACTACGGACGATCTTCCATGTGGTGGCCAACTCCCCCTCTGCGAGCACGTCCTCTTTGTCTCGACATACAACCTGTGCCTCCACAACCAGTTGCACCATCGCAGGGACGAATCTAGCTGCCCTGTGCAACCCACCACACAAGATGGATATGAACCAAATACAAAAACACATTGCTTACTGCACTGGCATCAGGGAGCCCTAAACGGTTGGTGCCATTCTTGTATCCCTCTCCACTATCTGCCGGCGAATAGTGGGGCACGTCACCAGTCTCTGAAGTGGACAAGCCACTCCAAGGATTGAACCAAGACCCAAATTCTCCATATCACTGCCTCTCCAGAGGAGAAACCCCTACCCAGAGATAGAACCAGAGTGAGGAAGGGGAATGAATGCACACCACCCACACTCTCCAACCCGAGAACGGTATCCCTCGTCGCGTCTGCTACTCCAATTCTCCCCCGGATCCCACGACCAAATTGACTGCAGGTTCCAGTCCCCCGCACATCCACCTACCCCAAGCTCGTCCTGCACTGTTGCCCTAGGCCACAGACTGAGCCAGGACACCAATACCCCACTACTCTGTGTCGCCCGATACTCCCTCCTCATCGCCCAACAACTGCAAATGGCCACCCTCCTACCTATGCTGCACATTATGTGATGCTTGCGGGAGTCCAGACTAGGTCCCAATGGGCCTTTAAGGCAATCGTGCTGCGCATGGAGGCCCACCTGGCTCCACACTCCAATGCGTCGCCACTTGTCCTGCAGCTTGGTCACCCCCATCGGGGAACTATGATACCATTATTAATTGAAATTAAGAATAGGGAAAAGCATTGAAATCAGAAGTATTTACCGTAGTTGATGATGTTGGTATGAGAAATTAAGATTCTGTCGTAGCATATCGTTTCAACATCCTATGATCCAAATTTCATTAAGGATACAACCTACAATTGGGCATAGGTTGGATTGGTGGCATCTAGGTTTGTGATTGGGGGCACAAGTCAACAGTGAAAACAATGGTAATTTTACAGGATTATGACGCCTAAACACAAACAATGAAAATTTTTGTATGAATTGGTCTCTCTATTGCTAAGCGTCGTCAATAGATATATATTTATATAACAAGAAGTATCAGTTACAATTGTGAAGCTAGGGTTTCAACTATAGAAGTTGAAGTAGTGCGTTGGCATTGACAACTAGGGTTTGATATGCAGATTGAGTAGAGGCAGATTTGATTGACCAAGTTTATGTTGCAGTTCTCTTGTATTGTTGTTTCTTTGTATTGATTCAGAGCACGGGTGGATCTAGTCTGAAAATTGTGAAACATGGTCCGCCCACTGATCAGGGTTGTAGGGTACTGCAAGGCAGGAGATTGGAGTCTCCTTCAGGTTGGAGTGTGAGAACATTTCAAGGTGACAGGGTGGTGCTAGGGCAGGTTGGATCCTACAAAAGATGTTGGAATGTACATCTAGTTGTAGCTAGTACACATGGTGTTGGAGCACCTTTAGGTTGGAGCCTGTAAATCAGGGGTTGGAGACTCTTTTATTTGGAGCTGAAAACTTGATGTAAATCTTTGAAAGACAAATATTAAGAAGCATTCAATGGTTTTTATCCCAAAGGGGTTTCCACCTAAAAACTTATGTGTCTACTGCCTTTATTTGTTATGCATTGATGAATGACGTTGATGATGTTTATGTTTATCTGATGCTAATAAAAATTAATGCTTCGTGGAATTAAAAATGCAATAATTGATAATAAATACCGATTCACCTCCCTCTCAGTATTTCCAACACATTTTCTAGAAAGCTTCCTTCTCTAGATGTGTCCAAATAAATTTCGCTATTTTTTAATCATTTAATTTCAATGTTTCTAAAATTTGAAGAATTCTGAAATATTTTTTTCTAAAGAAATATTGCATAGATTTCTTTGTATCTAGGGTGTAGTTCAGGATATGGTTCTCCTTTCTAGATAAACTTGGATCCCATTTTTACTGATGATATGTTCCAACAATTCCCCTTATATGATAACAAAAATACTTTTCGTTGGATTTAAGTATTTCCTATACATATGACATTGGTTAAAACTATAGGTCAGATGTTGAATGTCACAATATTTTTCCTTAGAGATGACAATGATGGATCTATGTAGATGCTTATTTATTGGTTAATTAGGCTATAGAAATCTATGTCCATGTCTTGTTAAAAAGTGGCATTGACAATATTTAACCTAAGAGGCATTCCCATAGCAATAAATGTCATATTTCATTGTAAATTTAGCCTTGGGATGACCTTTAGATGAAACCAATTCTTGGTTGTATCTAGTGAATTTGTTTAATAAAGTCATCTTCCAGTTGCTAAATTTGGTCCATAGATGGTAGAGAGTAGTTGTATTTCTTAAAAGCTTTACTAAGGCTTATGAAATTGACATATAACTGAATTTCTTTAATTTTGTTATGGATGAGGACCAAGTGATCTACCCAAGTACTATGCCTAATTAGATAAATAATACAAGTATCATTTTTTTCAATTCTGTAGAATTTTCTCTACAAATCAACTAGCTCACTGATATCATGTAGAAATTTCTCCCGCAGATCAAACTGATATATGCAATGTACTAAAGCATAATACTAGATCTACATCTACCATAAACTTTGCTGAAGCTTAATTGAACATGAGCAACACCAAGCATGAACATATATAACTGAGAATGAGAAGTAATCAATCATAACACATAAGATATAACCTGGGGAAAGCACCAGCCTAAAACCCCATCTCTGTATTATCAATCAAGTGGAAATCCTCAACAACATACAAAAAGGATCAGCTCAAAAGCTATCCCGCTCTCTCTGTACTCTAATGATGTAGCTCATGAACTATCTAGGCCTCTATAAATAGGCTCCACGAGTCCTCCAAGCCCCTATTTCCTTGCGTAGTTTTGATTGGGGTCCAATTACATAACATGTGTGAATTGGCCCAAACCATACCTGCTATCACCTCAGGTCCAACTACGTAGTATTAGAAGGAATAATATTTCTTCCTCATGCAAGGAATATTCACTAGGAATATCCTAGCAATTGATAGTACACTGTCCCTCATTTGATCTCAATTGGGTCTTTGTCTGAACTGACATGCATCAGTTATCCATGAATGCATACTTAGTTATATGAAAATATCAGCTGTCACATGCATGCAAGCATCAACAAACTGAATCTCATTAATTTAGCAAACTGTTAAATTAATCTAACTGGACTTGACTAAGTAAAACTAAGTGAACTGATCCTTTCAATATAGAACTCATCCTTATCTCCTTTAATCAAGGATAATTCCTCAATCAGTGGAGCAAATCAAGGACACATTCCCCAATCAGTGGAGAAATTATTGCATGTTCTCACAAAGACCTCAAGTTTGATTTTCCATAACTAATTAACTCATGGAGAATTAATTAATTAATATTCAAACTGTTCGTAAGACCAAATTCAAATTTTACTTCTTATGTTAGACTAGGGACTGCCTAAAAATAGGAATCCAATCTGAACTGCTAAAAATAGAAATTCTATTTTTAGCACTTCCATTTTTCATTCCTTGTTGCCCAATCCAGCACTGATACCCAAACTGCTATTTTTAGCACTTCTATTTTTAGCAATTTCTTGTTGCCATTTTTCAACAAATTACTCTTTGATGAGGTTAGGAGTTATATCAAAAGATGAATATGTCTCTATTTTTGTTGGAAATGTTTCATTTGAAACTAGTTTCAAAGGTATGGTATGCTATATTATTTTTGGATTGTATGATAGAAATGTCTAATGATTGTAACGATCTTAATGGGAATTGGACCTTGGCCAATAAAAAGAAAGTTAAATTGGTTTCCCTTAAGGAGGACAAGGGGTCACTTATTTGTACAAGGGTTATGGAATTATTCAATATAATCTCTCTAGTTACAACCACATGTTTGACCACTATGTCATATGCCCCCATGACAATCTCAAGGGCTTGTAATGACCCTCAAGGGAATTGAACCTTATCAATGGTGATAAATTCCTTGTTCCTAACCATTGGATCCAGTCCCTTTGGGAAATTTGCATCATTGTATATTAGAAATATATGAATCTTTATTGAGTATTATTCCCTAATGTTTGAGATTCTCTCCATTTGTCCTTGAAAATCACCATCATATCTCCTTGTCCTTGGTGGGATCCTCCACAGGGGTATGATAGGGGCCTATAGACCCATTACAGTTAACCATAGGATAAATGTGTCATCTATTTAATGTAATTTGGATTAGGTCCATAATGTTATTTATTATTATATATATATATTTTTAGGTAAACATTGATTAAATGTAATGTGGCCTCATTAAAGAACAACCACTAGCAAATTAACATTTGGTTATGGTTAGGCTTTGTTAGATAGCTATAAATAAGGATGGAATCCTTGTGATCAATATGCACTATTTTATTTAAGCCTAGATCATCTGGAGTTTGATGCCTTGAATAGGTAAGCGTATGAGAGTTCTCCTTCCAGAAAATGATCATTGTATGGTGTTTCCTTGCCTCAAGGGTTTTTACATTGAATGTAGTATTGAGTATTATTTAATATATTATTTGTGATTCAATCTCAAGGGTCAAAGACCATAATAAGTGGTATTAGAGCACTTTTGAGGGAAAAAGGGCCAACTTTTTTTATTTTTTATATTATAGATATTTGGAGTTGAACACTTATGTTGATTTCTAAAGCTTCCATAGTAAAAACTAAAGAAACATAAATTCTAGATTGGATTCTTTAGACAAAAATAAGTGACTTTAGGAAGTAAAATCACTTATATATGAGGCTAGATGAATAAGATATGACACTTTGAAAATATGTTTTAGCATTTTTCTTTTGATATGGTTGTGACACTTAGATATATTTTGAGTGATTTTATACAAAATCCTTGAAAACGAATATAGATATGTATTTTTATAAAAGAGTTACACAATTTCCAAAATCAATTTACTAGAATTAGAGGGTTGGATGATGGATATATTGTAGAATGACAGTATGCCCTTTTTAGGGATTTTCAGTGATCATTGCAAGTATTCTGGAGCATATATCTTTTGACAATGAGCCCATATTTTAGTGAGGCCAATGCCATTTGATAGAGGACTTCCATGGTTATGATTTGGCATATTCTATGATGTAATTTTGTGAAATATTTAGTGTGCTTTATCCTCTACAAGTTTCATCCCCATGGATGTAGTTAGAATGGATCAATGCAATGTAGGAAGAAATATATAGATAATTTGATTAAGAAGTTTGTGAAATATGGTCTATGGATAGTTGTTTTGTTTCACGATGGCTTCACTTGGGAGAAACACAATACTATATGTGTTCATATTGGGGAATATATATTGAGGAAAAAATGACATAATATATTGGGAATATAATAGGGGGTAAAGGGTTTTTATATGTTGTGTATAAAAAATGGAGCTCAAAATTAGTGAAAAAATATTAATGGGTATAAAAAATGTTCATGAAAAAATGGATACCTACAATATCTAGTGAAGGTATGGTATTTTTAAATTGGGAAGGTGTTTTCGGTTCGTATTGGTAGGGGGTTAAATAAAGTAATTTTTAGAGGTATTTTCCAATATATAGTCAAATTAAGGGTATTGTTTAGTATGCCACCAATGCACGTGCTATATTAGAGGTTCATTGAGTGAAGCCCCATGTTTTGTTTACGAACACAACTACTTATTTCTTCTCTTTTATGACTATACTCCACTAGATAAAGAGAAAAGGGAATACACAATTAGATGATGCCTACGAGTTTCCAATATGATTCTTCTATAGTAGTAGTGTTCTTCCAAAAGCCACCCTTTTATGACTATATGGAGGATTTTTTTTCTATGGATGGTCTATTTATTTGGATCCACACGATCTAGTAGGATTTTGGAGCACAAAAATATACCATTCATTCATTTTAAGTGTTATTAGTTGGGAATCAACATGAGCACTTGTACATGGGGCCTAGTTTTATGGTAAAACTGCTTAGATTACTTCTACACTAAGGCCATCACTTGTACATGGAACCTTGGCTTATAGGTCGACTTCTTGAGCTAATTCAACATTACGATTAGCATTGATACATTGGATTGTGCTTTATGGTCATACATCATCATTATAAGTGTTTCTTGAAGGGGGATGGAGTTGGGATCATTCCTATGATTGTAATAGGGGAATATGGGCTCATTAGAGTTAGAATAAGATAATCACATTGACCTTTTAATGTAATGTAGACTAGCTCCACACTATTAGTTGTTATTAAATAAGGCCCATTCTATAGTCAACATTGAATAAATGTAATGTAGCCTCTATAAAGAAGGCCCACTAGATATTTAACATTCAATTATGGTAAGGGTTTCCTAGTTATCTATAAATAAGGATGGGGTTCTTCTTATGAACGTCAAATTGGAATATTATTGTATTAGAGTCTATATCATAAAAAGGTTTGCCCCTAAAAAAGGAAATTAAACAAGAATTGATTCTTCCATAAGAAGATTATTATATAATGTTGCTCCACCTTCAAGGTTTTTACTTAATGAAGTATAAGGTTTTCCTTGAATATTTGAATTGTGATCATTTTATGTGCTAAGAAACATGATAGTCCTTATAAACTTGATGTAACACATGTTTTACTAAGTTGAATATGAAATTTTTTGTTTGTTAAGTTGGTTATTAAAAGTGAAGGGAAGTTAATAATATTCTTAACAATTTTGGAAAAGGTTAGAGTTCCTTTTCCATTAACTTGTCAAAATACTTTGCTTTGCTCCTCATCTCTTTGGTCACCATAAAGCTATTCCTTCTTCTTTAGGGGTTATCTGATTTGGCCAGTTTTCTTGTGTGTTACAATGACCAACTTTATCCCCATCTTTTTTTCTCTCTTGGTTTGGCCTTTGGATCATAATACTTACGTTAATAA
>APFE031163133.1:0-18630 GCA_000404065.3 Pinus taeda | reverse complement strand
CAGAGGCCATCGACTCCCAGGAAGAGAAGAAGTATAGGATCGGGCAAGGAAGAGACTGCGTAAGGAGGAGAGAGTAATGGGGGAAAAAGGAAAATTGTCGCTGAAAGAAATAATCGCGAGAGCAATGGAACGAGCGAAGATGGGAAGGGAGACTTGGGAATGAAGAGGGAGCATCCTGGTATAAGTAGCAAATGAGCAGTGAGGCGTGAAGGACTATATCACGTGGAGGGAGCTGAGGCGATCACGGGTTCCACAGGGGTAACATGAATTCACAAAAGTAGAGGAATTTGCAGTGAGAAAAGAGGGGATTTCCGGCAGCATAGAGCAGAGAACCTCGAGATTGTTTTGGATTTGGACAGGGTATGCCCTGAGAAAAATGTGAGTCACTAGATATGACAAATTTTCACAAATCATGGGAATCATGGAAGAAATTGAAAGAGGTCCTCATTGTTATAGAGGATATTTTCTTTTGGCTGTATGCATGCTTGACTGGCGCGTTTATCAACTTCCCGATTGATGGTACGAAGGATATGGTAAAATTGGAAATCCTGAGTTTGATTGATCATGACTTGGCATCTGCTGATGGTTTGTTGTAAGAAGATATTGGAGGCTTTTTGCTTGCTAGTCATTAAATTAATAATGATAGCAGAATCGCCGAAGATCATAGCTTTCTGGATTCCCTGAATCTGTAGTTAAAGTATTCCTTGATAGAGTGTGACAACCTCTGCTTTGTTGTTTGAAAGGATCCCTAATCCCCACTTGAAGGTGACTAAGGGTTCACCATTGGGATTGTAGATAACGCCTCCTGCTCTTGTTTCTCTTGGATTTGATTTGGAGGCACCATCAAAGAACAAAGAGTGGGTGTTTCTTGTGTGGAGCCATTTGTTGAAATCGTCCTGCTTTAGTCGAATTTTCCAATTTTGGTTGTGAGTACTGCCAAAGTTGCTACATATTTTCACTGCTGGAGGGATATTAATCTTATCTATCAGGCTCCTTATGAAATCTTTTTCTTCAGCCCAAAGACTTGTTATGTCAATTTTTTTTGTGCTCTTAGATGCGATGGTTTCTATCGCAAGGCTTTTAGCCTTGCTACAAAGATGCCTAATTGAGGTCTCTTTATCTTTAAAGATCTTGCCATTCCAAGCTATCCAGATCCTCCATAAGAGGGCCAATGGGAGGGAATCCCACACTCTCTTGGCAATGTTGTTTTTCATGGATTGCCAGGGGTAGTTTTTTTTCTAGTTGTTAAGGACTTCCCCAATGGAAAGCTGAGAGTTCCAGATGGGAGGCACAATTGGGTTAATGCTATTCCAACAAGAAAAAGCAAAGGGGCAAAAAATGAAGAGGTGCTGGATAGACTCCTCTGCTTCTTGGCAATTAGGGCATCTGGAAGGTCCAACAATACCTCTTTTTTTAAGATTCTCTGCAGTGAGAGTGTTTTATTTTAAAAGGGTCCACATAAAGAATTTCACCTTAGGGATGGCTTCTCATTTCCACACTGTTTTCCAATGCATCCATGTTGGTGCTAGGTAGTCCCTGTTGCATAGATAATCATAGCATGCTTGTGTTGAGTAGCTGGTGCCAATGGGGTCCCATCGGAATTCATCCTTGCCATTTTCAATTGTAGGAGCAATGTTGTGAAGATGTTTCTGGAAGCTGTCAAGGTTCTCTTTGAGGTGTTGAGGGATGGGAGGAAGGCTCCATCTCTTCCAAGCGTGGGTGATTGTGTCCCATTGTGAAATTTGATTTGAACTATGTATTCCTTTGCTTTGAAGAAAGAGAATTATTCGAGTCATTACTAGAAGACTACGAATTGGCTGATTCCCCATAATTTTATCAGTGCCAATGTTGATTTTGCTGCCACCTTTAGGCACCTTGGAGACATTTTGAGCCATAAAGGAGATGGATTTTTTATAGAGTTTCCATATCCTTGCGCTGTTTCTGTTGGGTATTTCAGTTGTAAGTAGTTGCTGCCTTGGGTTATTGAGGTATTTGGCCTCCAAAACTTTTTTCCACCACGCTGATTAGTCTTCGATAAGCCTCCAGATTATCTTGCCGATGGAGGCTGAATTTGTAAGTGATGGAGATCTTATTCCAAGACATCCTTTTTATTGGTTTTGAATGACTTGTTTCCATTCAAACAAGTTGAATTTTCTCCTTTCGTTTTTCCCTCCCTGCCAAAGGAAAAATCTGAGAACACTGTCCATTTTGCGGTGAAATGAAGCTGGAGCTTGGGCAAGGGAGAATTGATAAAGAGGAAGAGAGGAAAGGCTCGATTTGAGGAGCACCAATCGCCCAGCTGGGTTGAGCCAAGTGGTTCCCCACTTTTGGACTTGTCTTTTCATTTGATCTAAAGTTAATTCCCAAACATCAGCTCTTGCGTTTCTTATACTCACTGGCAATCCCAAATAGCTGAAATGATCCTAGTTTAACTTGCAAGGCACACCAAATATGCTGGCAATGCTTTGAAGCATTTGAGCTGAGGCGTTCCATCCATAAATACAAATTTTGAAGTGATTAATCATTCCCCCTGAATATCTCATGAATTTGTCTAATAAAGATTTGAATCTTTGAGCTATGATTGTGGACGCCCCTCCAATCAGCAAGGTATCATCAACAAGTTGGGAGTGATTGATGTTTTTCACTCCATCTTCAAATTTAATACCAGTGATGAGGCCTGTCTATTGCTTATGGTCAAGGGCACAAATGAAGGACTCAGCCATTAAGAGGAAAAGGTAGGGGGATAATGGACAGCCTTGCCATAATCCTCTTGAGGATCGAAAGGCGGGGCCGGGTCTGCCGTTGATAAGAGGAGCTATCTAAGGGATAGAGATACAAGCTCTTATGATATCAATAAAAGAGGAAGAGAAGCCCATTTTTTGAAGAACAACAAATAGAAAGGAGTGTTTAACCCTGTCAAAGGCATTTGCCAAGTCCAATTTGAGAATGAAGCCCTTTTCATTCCTAGAATGGCTTGAGTGAATGGCTTCCTAGACTAAGAGAATAGAATCTGAAATTTTCCTGTTAGCCATAAAGCCACCTTGATTTTTAGAGATTAACGTAGGCAATAGAGGTTTGAGACGAGAAGCAAGGACTTTTGTGAAGATTTTATATGAAGAATTACATAATGATATTGGTCGGAAATGAGAAAAATTTGATGGGCGATTCTCCTTTGGAATGAGGGCCAGATGTGTTGAATTTGTATAGCCTCCTATTTTGTTTTTCCTCTATATCCATTTGAAGTATTTGATGAGGTCCTTTTTGATCATTTCCAAATATTCCCTATAAAAACAAATAGGGAAGCCATCCGTCCCTGGAGCCTTGTCTAGCTAGAGGCCCTAAATTGCTTCCTTGACTTCTTCTGCCAACCTTTCATTTGTTTCTGCTGCAATATTTTTTGGCAGATGCTGTAGGAGGTCAGCATAGTTTTCATCCTCCCCTGTTTCAGTTAGGATCTCTTTGAAATGGTCTGAGGCAACACTTTTGATGGCTATTTGGTCATTATGTTGAGTGCCTACGTTATCTATGATAACTGTTATATTATTTCTGATTTGCCAAACAGTGGCTTGCTTATGGAAAAAAGATGTGTTCTTATCTCTGCTTTTCGACCAAGTCTGCGTTGACTTTATTCGCCATTTTTCTTCCTCTTCTCTTCTGATATTGTATAGCTGGCTATAAAGATTTTCTTCTTGATTTTTTTTCAGCTTGATAATATTCTTGTTTTTTTATTGCATGGTGAAGTTCTTCAATTTTGGCTTTCACTTCTCTTCTTTTTTTCCTCTAGCTCTTTATACTGCGTTTTGGCCCAACTCTTGAGAGCATTCTTCACATTTTTGAGTTTGCTTTCCCAGATAAAGCTTGGGGATCCTTCAACCTGTTGACACCAAGTTTGTTGGACCATCTCTTTGGCTGTTTTGAAGTCATTCCATATAGGATTGTATTTAAAAGGAAGAGGGCCCACAGGGCAGTGAGATTCAAGAGCTAAGGTAGTGGGATAATGATCTGAAGCAGCAAAAGGAAGGATGGAAGCGTTGACAACTGAAAAGGTGGAAAGGATGGAAATATTTACCAGGATTTGGTCGAGCCTTTCCATAATATTGTTTCTCCCCAATTTGCGATTGCTCGAGGTGTATTTATGATTTTTTGGGATGATATCAACAAGATCACCATGTTGCATTATGTTTTCCAACTGATTTCTAAAAGGATCTAGGGTGAAGCTGCCTCCACGTTTTTCATTAGCATGCAAAATAAGATTTAAGTCACCCCCAAAAATGATGTTGCTGCTGTCTTCTTCCGCTATGTTATTGCTGAGGGAATCCCAGCAAACTTCTTTGTCCCTATAATGATTCGGGGCATAAACATTGTAAATTACAATCTGTTGACTGCTAATAATGTTCTGCAAGACTATCTTAACCCCATGCTGTGCTGTTCCATTCGTCCTAAAGCCAAAGTGTAGCAATTCTACCTGAGGCTCCTCTAGAATCACATATACATCCTTTGTAGCGCTTATGCTGTTCAATGATCTTGTTCATTTCTGGCTATCTCTGTTTTGTTTCTTGCAATAAAATAATGGTTGGCTTCTCTTGGTTAATAAGATCCTTTAAGGAATTTAATTTGGAGGGGTGCCCTAGTCCCCTACTGTTCCATGAGAGAATTTTTATCATTTCAAATAAGAGATGCGAGGAGTTGCTCTCCCTCCCTTGTCTTTGTTTGCTGTGTCTTTGTCTATTGGTCCTTGAATATATGGTTCAATGGGGTTCTAGAGCCCCAATGCTATGTCTTTTTGCGCATTCTCATCCCTGTGCTGTTTGGAAGACTTTCTTCCTGGCTTCTTTTGGCTGTCTAGAGTGGATCCATGCTCCTTAGAATTGCTTCTGGTGATTCTGAGAGGGGGAAGATCAGACTGGAGGGAGGAGGAAATGACCTGGGGAAGGGGAGAAGAGGGAGGATCAGATTGAATCAAAAGAGCAGGGGATTCCTCAGGAAGAGAGAGGATATGAAAGGGATTGGAGGAGGGAGAGGAAAGAAGGGGATCCAGCTGGCGGACAGAAGATATGGGTGGTTGTGGAGAAGAAGGGGGAGGAAATGAAGGCGGGGGAGAAGAGGTAGGAGAGATGGGGGGAGGTCGAGAGGAAGGACCAGCTTAATTGGTTAGTTTAGGGTTAGGGGCTATCTTTTTTTTTTAACGGTTTCCCATTGTTCTTCTTGTGGAGTATTTTATACAATAGAAAGTTTAGTGCAATGATTAACAAAGTGGCCGTACTCGTGACATACCTTGCACTTGAAGGGGATCTGCTCATAATCAAGTTGCTGAATGTGCGTCCAGTCGTCAACCTTGAGTTTGATGGCTTCTGGCAGGCCTTTGCCCAAATCAACTTCTACACAGATGTGAGAAAAAGCCTACATGTTATCTTTCAGCTCACTCCGATCAATGTATTTCCCAACAGCATTCCCAATAGCACGAACTGATTCGTCTCCCCAGCAATGCAAGGGGAGGTGAGGAAGACGGACCCAAATAGGGACTGCATTAGGAATATCAAGCTCTGGGTCAAAATCCGGAGTCCATTTTTTTAAATACAAACCTCTGGAATCCATGAAATAAGGCCCATTACAGAAGATCAAATCCTTGTCTTCCTTTGTCTCAAAATGAAATGTAAAATATCCCTTTCCACAAAATTTGATAGAGATTTTCCCTTGGATTTTGTCTGTCCAATTCCTTTCCACCCACCTCTGGACTGTTTTTGGGGAGGGCCAGAGTCCTGTAAATTTCCCAATAAGTCCTTTTTCAGCCAGGGCAAGAGTAGCCATTCTGGGCAAAGTTGGAGGGAGAGAGACTTCCTGTAACCCATCAAGTTTTCTCACAAATTTTGAGACTGTAGGGTGAGCTCACTGAGGAAGCATGAATTTGATCAAAGCAGAGAAGGCGTGTTGGAGAGCTACCTCCTTCGGTGGAGCCTTCGGAGGGGCCATTCCGAGCGGTCGAAGTGTGATTCAAACCTAATGTTGGAGGCGGCGGCGGCAACTGACCTGTTATAGAATATTATTACATATAGATAAAATATTAAATTAGGAAGACAAAACAAATCTTAAGTATATTATTCATTATTTAATTTTTTAAAAAATTATTGTATTTTTATTCCTACAAAATAATATAATAAATTTATAAAGAATATCATAAAGAAGAATGATATTTAATATTGATGATGATGATGGTGGTTAACGTCTACTAAAACTTAATTTTGGTCTATTCGACTTAAAGAAAAGAATTACTTAGTTTGATTTAAGATTTTATTCCTATGCTCAAAAAGTCCCGAGCTCACTCTAAGTTTGACATTGTAAAAGACTAGGAAGGTTAGTATTGCAACAAAGATTATGAAACTGAGATCATATGTCGTTGTATGAGAGGCACTCTAAAAAAAAGTGATTTTCATTCTCGATATTCATATTGTCAGAGAAATGGAAAATCCTTTCTATCCATAATATTTTAAAAACACTTAATTACTTATTTAATTAATCACTTGTGATTTAATAATATATAATGATAAAATACCTTTGATGTTTTGTGTTCATAAATATTTGTTAAAAGTATCTTATATTATATATAAAGTCATATTAGATCTTTATCCCCTAGTTCCTCCTCTCTTTGGTTTTTCTCTCTCAAATTAAAGCTTTAGAAAAATGAATATGATTATTTCCTTGGAATTTCAAATAATTACTTGACCAACCACATTTGGGATTAGATCTCATATGTAAAGCTTAATAAGTAAGTCAAATTGTAAGTTTAGGAAGCTAGAGTGAGAAGGTTTTAATCTATATTAATTTTCTATGCGAAAGGTTGTTTAAGAGAGAAGACCACTTACAATGTTATGTTATTTATATAAGACATTAATGTTTAAAATGAATAATGTGTACATATCTTATTAATATATGTTAAATTTGTTCAAAATATGATTATATATTTTTATTTTTTAATTAGAAAATGTTCTTCGCACAAAAAATTGTTTGCATCATCTGAGATAACAAAATCCACAATTCATGAAATGGAAAGAAAGTTGTACATACAATATATTTTCATTGTTAGTTAATATTAAAATATTTGATATTCTTTGAAGAGATTGGTGTACAAAAATAGAGGAAATGATATGGAAGTGAAAAATAAAAGAGAAACATGATACTTGCAATACTCTTGATAAATTTATTTTATGATTTTTATATTAAATTTACGCTTGGAAAGTTAAATGGGACAAGTGACGTGATGTGAGGATGTAAATATTTATTTCGATTAAATAAAATGACAAATTGTTTTTATGTGTTAATATTTTTGAAAATATGTTAAAGGCTACCATGTGCAATTAGACTCCTGACTACTAAGAAAATATTTGGAATCAATTATGCACAAGAATGGGCAGGAACAAAAGAAGAAAATCATTTTTTTTTCCATTCAGTTGAACTTTCAGCAAGAACAAACCACCAAGAAATTTATGATTGGAGATATATGTCATGGGGTGGAGCCCGTGTAAAGAGAACGCATGAGATGAAGACAAATTTATTTAAGAAAGGCTAGTGGGAGAGAAATATTGGACCTGAACCCAAAAAACCAGCAAGACACTGCTAAAGGGTTATGGAGGAGAAATTAAAAAAAGGTTCCTACATTGTTTTCTAGGCAGAGAGGAGTAGATCTTGGAGAGAACTAAATGAGAAACTGAGTTCGTGGTTGGAAGGAATGTAAAAGCCTTTAATACATTTCCTAGAAGACTTTAGATAAGTATATGAATGTTTTGATTAAAACTGTGATTAATTGGATTATTCTGACTATTTTTGTTTAGGAAAGGATGCAATAGATTTCTATTGTGAATTTAAATGATTTTGGTATTGTAGAAGAATAAATGGGAAAGTCATATTAGTGTTTGGTGGAGAGAGAGAGAGAGAGAGAGAGAGAGAGAGAGGTGTTTTTCCTGTTTTTGTTACAGGTAAATGGAAAGTACCAGATGGTAAGGACAATGTTATACATAGATCCTATATGTGAATATTAACGTTTACTAGTATTAATGTCTAATTATGTAGATAGTGGAATAAAATAACTATATGTACATAACTATATAACAATGGCAAGGAAAGTAGGAATTATGCCCAGGTTAGTTGTTGCGGGTCCTAACATGAATGAAACCTTGTTCATAGGCCAAAGAATAGGCAATCCTAGAGAAAGAATGACACATATTAGAGAAACCTGAAGTGACCCCCCATGATAAGAGTCCACTAGGCCTCTAGCCTAGTTGTATATTTTAACTAAATTATAGTTTTGTAGTCCATATATACAGACAAATACTAATAACAAATCATAGAGTATGTATGTTCAATACTAAAAGTGGAAAGGAATTAATTTACATATTCATAATACACATAAAGAGCGAGCAACACATACATGCATAAAGAAAGAAAGAAATACAACATGAATAAGGGCACAAACCTTGTAGTAATTCTTAAACAAGCTACCAGATTCAATCTTAAAAAGAAAAAAAATCAAATAGTTTCTGTTCTTATAAATCCAAGGAAGAAATTCCAAATTTAAGACCCACATGCTTCAACCTCCACTTTTATAAAATGATAAGAAACCCCATCTCGGTATTCACATTTAATTATTATGCACAATGAATTATAGAAACAAAATTTAGTTATTATTACGAAAATGTAAAGAAGAGAATTTACAATCATGGCCACATGGGTCTTGGCCATACAATAAAAATATTGAACAAGAAACTGAAATATTAGCAAGAGCGGGAAATCCCTTGACATAAAAATAAGGGAACATAAATATTGTTGAAATCCATCTACACATATCAGGTGTTTGCTCAAATATTTTAACCGAACTTCCAAACTAAGGTATTACAAAATGAATTACGTCATTATGGCTAATATGGGGCCTCTTAGTAAAAACCCTATCATAAGAAATTTCATGCAAGCCATGGGCATGAGCGAAGCCTGTTAATGGCATTAAAAAAGCAAGGTAAAGGTAAATGATTATTTGAAGTAGTCATGATGAAAGGAAACATAATTGTAAAAGTATACTCGTGAAAATTATAGAATGAACCCCAATCATAACTAGAACTAACCTACGGAAAAAAATAGAATGAGTTTCTTAGCCAGTATCTCAAATTTCATAAGAAAATATCATGAGAAAAGGCAAGATAAATGTTATGGTAACAAGAATCATTCTTCCCTTAGCAATAGGAATGAAGTCTTCATGCAATTATCTTGCTACAGAAGGGAGACTTTCAGTACCACAATTTAGTTCACAAAATATAAAACCTCATGAAAATACCAGGGTTAGGGTTCGAGGATTTAAATTTTCCATGAGAATGTATGGCTAAGGAAGTTATGGAGAAGGCAGAGCTTGGCCAAATCCTCAGAAAAGAGAGTCACCACAACCAAATCCTCGAAGAAGGGATAGGGTTTTAATGTAGTCAACCAAGTCAACCATTGGTGATTGATTTCATGAAGAACATTGTAAAGGAGCTTCAAAAAATATATATAGCCAGGAAGAAGTAAGATAATAGAGATTTTCATGTCAGAGTTGAACCTAGTGTGCAAATTTGGTCTTTGCCTGCATGGGCATTAGCTATGAATAGTAATTCTAAGTAGGGAACCAAACTATGATAGTGATAATCTCAAGAATAACTTGAAAAAACCATATTCACAGTTAAAACATGTTGAGGTTGCAGAGATCATCTCCCCACTAGAGAAAACAACAAAAGAGATTGAAGAACCAAAGGCAAAGGGTAGGTAGTTATCCTAACGAAAAAAATAACACTCACCATTTATTAACCTCTATAAAATACTCACCATTGAATAGAAAGTTATCTAGGTTTTACATCTAGTGTTGTGAACCCCACATTTAATCTCCATGTGAACCGAGTTCCATAAGGCAACCACGATGGAGCATGGTTGATGGCTGTTATCTCAGTAAACCTCAGTGCTGGTATAGGGGGAACAACAAATCATTGCTATCTTAGCAAACCATAGTGTTGGTATAGGGGGAACAACAAATCATTTCTATCTCAGCAAACCATAGTGTTGGTACAGGGAGAACAACAAATCATTGCTATCTCAGCAAACCATAGCACCGGTATAGGGGGAACAACAAACCTTTTTTTCCAGCCACACAGTATGTAAAAGCATAGTTTAAAGCTCCCTTCGTAGCTCCCCAACCAAATATATTTCTGGAAAATGGCTGATAGGTTACAAAATAGAGCCTTCTCTGCACAAAACCCAGATGCCAGAATTTCAAATTTCGTCTTCCTTGGATCAGAAATTGACCCGAAAATTTGATGACTGTTTTCCCTTACGAATTTTATTTCTCCTATTGCCTTGATACAAAGTGCTCTGTATTCTTGAATCTGTAATGTAAACGACTCTTTCCAATACACAATCTTGGATTCAAAAGCACTGGATTAGAAGATTAACTGAAATGTGATTCTCCAGGTACTCATTTAAATGTAAATAACAAAGAAAACACAATGCATGAATTCCTCATTCCACACGTCAATTTAAAAGACCAAATCAATTTCAATCTCGAGATATTAATATTACAGTTCACAAACCTCACAAGCACATATGCAAATAACTGTCTCACACACAGTTACAAATTTTGATTTTCTGATAAAAAAAACATTAGTCTAAGAAATTTTGTTTAGTTAACTTCAATCTCATAGAGAGAAAAAACATTGCATACATCTCTCTCAAACCTAAAAACTTCCAGCCCCCCAAAAATTTTCCTTCTCACTCCAAAAACTAAAAGCAACTGTCCAAGAAATGAGTTCATGGATGTGAACCAATTTCCCTTAGCCCTAACTACCTACTAACTATAAAATAATTTATTTTAACTAGATATTCCTAACTAATCTTAACTAAATATCAAAAAATTTTCACAAATAAATTTTAAAATGTTCTAGCCTTGACATGTGAGCAATCCATCACATTGCTAGGCTCTTCTTCTAACTTTAATAACTTATCATTTTTATGTGCTTGGTTTAATGCACCTGCATTAGACTCCCCAAGAAAGAAAATTTGATGAGCTCCTGCTCATAAGATCTTCTATAAAATGACCTTCTTTCTGTAGTGATACTGTTGGAAATAATACTTGGGGGGGGGTGTGAATCAGTATTAGCAAGTCAATAATTTTTCATTCTCATAATCAGATTTATATACGCTACTTCAGTTAGAGGAACTCACGTGTATAGGCAATTGTGGTTAAGACGACTAGCGTATATACTGCAAACTTAAAATTCAGTTAATTCATCATATGTTGATCTTTAATCAGTGCATCAGAACCATATAAACAGTAACCAGGTGTAGTAAAACAGAATAGAAAATCACATACATGAATACAATATATAAGGTGGAAACCCAATGTGGGCGAAAACCACCTGTTGTAATCGTCTCTATCTTCCTTTTAATAATAAGAAACTTCTTTTACAATTCTTGTACTGGTGCAGACTTATACTAGTACGCAGGCTTCTACCTAAAGAAGGCTACAACCTTCTCTCATTCTCCAGCTTCTCTTGGAAGGGAGCTACAATCCCCTAGCTCTTGTACTAGCTGATATGTTTACTAGTACGTAGGTGCCGGCCTACAGAAGGCTACAATGTTCCCTTTTCTTTCAGGGACCACGTTTCATAAATTTTCAGACTGGATCCATCAATAACATCATTCAATCATCAAATATATCTGCATCAACCAATCTCCTTTTCACAACTGAACCAATCAACCACTTTGACAACCCTTCAATCTGATCTTTCAGAATGCTGTAACTAGATTATAGTAACGAGAACCCAAGTTGAATCCAGAACACTTCAACAAAAAACAGAAGTAGCTAAAACATATTTTACAAGGTATACGCTACTTCCCTGTGTCGAACATCCATGCATATGCACCTTTCTCAAGGTGAACCTGTGTACAAATCTGCAAATCAAACTTGAGATGTATACGTTGTTTTGATATGTAGAACCAACATGTATACACGCCTTTTCTAAATTGAACCTGTGTATAGATTTCACTTCAAGCCTTAAGGTCTTCACCCATCATTAGATCTTATCCTTCATCAAGCGCTACGGTTCATCCTTGGTTCAGATCCAGCTGTGCACCATAACCCAATAACTTGTACACTAGAACTTGCTTATCATCATATATTCAATACTTGAGTAACTTGGCTTAATGATCTTCTTCTCCTTATATAGTGTTAGGTCTTTCTCAATACCATGGTCCAAAACCACTTAGGACCAATACCTTGGACCAAATACCTGGGATCAATACTTCGGACCGGATACTTTGGACCAATACAATGGATCAAAATACCATGGATCAAATACCACGGACCAAAACTTAGATTTCCAACATATACGCGCCTTTCTTTCTGTGAAACTACGTGTGTACGTTATATGCACCTTTTGGTTTGTTAACCTGCATGTATACACTACTTTTTCAAGGTGAACCTGCATATACTTTTATTTCCTCATTATGTGAAGTCTGATCTATAACTCTGAGCTGTTAACCTGTTGAACTGTGATATGTCATCTGAGTGAGTTGCCATCAAGGACAACATCTGTGTCAAATCTGAGTCATAATGCCAACAATCTCCCCCTTTTGACTTGGTGACAACCCCAAGTCACTTTCCCCCTTTGTCATCAAGGGCAAAGGGTCATGCTCCCCCTGAGTACATGCTGAGTTCTCTGATATGCTGAAGTGTGCTGATTGAGCTTCATGAACAAGTCCATGCTCCCCCTGAATATAAGCAAGGTCTACAAAAAGATGTTCTAAAAGAAGAACATGACTCTATACATACATCATAAATGACCTTCCTATCACCAATGACTCATACATACATCCATCTCCCAACCAAGTGGGGATATACCAATTGTTTATACATGTCAAAACAAAAACATTACAACATCCATCCCATGCATAGTGGGGTAAAAAAATAGGTTGTTTCATGACCTTTTCATAAAATATATACATGACATATATAACAGAGACCAAGACCATGATAGTCATAAGCAACTATCATTAGTAGCATTTTTCAATCAGCCTCCAGTCCAACAACCTTGTTCTCCCCCTGAACCTGTTTCACCTGAAACAAAAAACAACTGTGCGATTATGTACCAAGATCTTCTAAGATGATGCCAACAATGCATTATTAGAAGCATATGCTCCCCCTAAACGATATAAGACTCCTTTCTTCCTAAGTCTGGCCACTACTTTTCTTCAAACCAACATATACGCGACTGTATCCACAGAAACCGACATATGTACATGACTATGCTTCACAAAACTCGCGTATAACCACCTTTCTTTGAAACAAGTAGGTGTTAACAGCAGGATGTTGCATCAACTACTCCCATCTTCTATCTGAGATATTCAAAAGTTTCTCTAGGTAGTGGTTTGGTGAATATATTAGCAACCTGTTCTTTGGAGGGAACATATTCCAATTTTACCTTTTGTTCAAGCACTTGTTCACGTAGAAAGTGATATTTGATGGGTATGTGCTTGGTCTTGGAATGCATGACTGAATTCTTTGAAATACTGATGGCACTTGTATTATCACATAGAATGGAGATGGGTGGAGTACATGTGATTTGAATGTCTTGCAATGTTTGCATCATCCAAAGGAGTTGTGTGCAACAAGATGCAGTAACCACATATTTTGCTTCAGCTGTAGATATGTAATTGAATTTTGTTTCTTGCTGAACCAAGACACTAATCTGGAACCCATATAGAATGCACCACCACTAGTGTTTTTTCTGTCATCAACGCTTCCTGCCCAATCTGCATCTGTATATGCATGAAGTGTAAGATCTGTATCTCTAGGATACCACAAACCAAAATTCTGTGTCCCTTGAAGATATTTGAAAATCCTTTTGACTGCTTGAAGGTGTGATTCCTTTGGATTTACCTGGAATCTTCCAACTATTCCTATTGCATGATTGATGTTTGGTCAGGTACCTGTTAGATAAAGTAGACTGCCGATCATGGATCTGTAAGTTGGTTGATGTACTACTGTTGAATCATCATTTGAGCTGAGACTGCATCCTGTTACCATTGGTGTACATACTGGTTTAGAATTTTCCATGCCGTATTTTTTCAAGATCTGTTTGAGATATTTGATTTGTGACAAAAGAATACCATCTTTATTTTGTTGAACTTGTAGACCAAGAAAATATGTAAGCTCACCAAGCAGTGACATTTCAAATTCTTGTTGCTTTACTGAAGCAAAATTCTGACTCATAGCTTCTTCATTGCTTCCAAAAATGATATCATCAACATACACAACAAGTATTAGCAATTTATTATTGTCAATATTTGTATATAGATTGCTATCAGCTGACCCCTTTGAAAAACCTTATTGATGGAGATATTTGCCAAGACGGTAATACCAGGCCCTTAGAGCTTGTTTTTGACCATAGAGAGCCTTTTTGAGTCTGCATACAAGTTTTGCATCATTTCCAAGAATGAATTTGTCTTGTTTCTCAATATAGACTTCTTCTTCTAAGTCTCCATAAAGAAAGGCAGATTTTACATCCATTTGATATACTTTGAATTTCTGAAAACTAGAAAGAGCAAGGAACATCTTTTATTGGCTCAAGTCTTGAGCCAACAGGTGCAAAAGTTTTCTTTCAAAAAATCTATACGCTTCTTGTTGATCATATCCTTTAGAAACAAGTCTGGCCTTGTTTCTAATGAATTCTCCATTTTCATTTAGCTTGTTTTTGAGTATCCATTTAGTTCCTATGATATTCTTGTCATGAGGTCTAGGAACTAATTCCTAGGTATTATTCTTTTCAATTTGCTCAAGTTCTTCATTCATGGCCTTTAACCAACATTCATCATTTCATGCTTCATTTACATTTTGAGGTTCAGTGGAGGATAGCAATGCTAGATAGCTTGAAGCTTCTGTAATAGTTCTTCTTGTCTGCACACCTGCCTCTTTCTGCCCCAAAATTTGCGTCTCTAGATGATTTTTCTGAACATACCTAGACGGAGTTTTTTCTTCTACCGTTATCTCTTCTTCTAGTGCCCCATTGGTTTCTTCATCAGAATTAGTGGGATTTGATGTGGAAGGATAATCCTCATCTTCTTCATAATCTTTGGTTTTTATTTGTTTTGGATTTTTGCATGCTTCATCAACCACAACGTCAATACTTTCAATAATTTTCCCAAATCTTTTGTTATAACATTTATATCCTTTACTCCGAGAAGAGTAACCAAGGAGAATACCTTCAGATTAATTTATAGACAAAATAGGTTTTTTTAGGATATTTTTTTAGTTAATTTAAATCAAAATTTTATATAGTTTAAATTGTTTAATTTACATAATTCTAGTGCCCGAGGAGTGATTTTTTAGGGAACTGAATTCATTTGTGCATTCAAAAATGTATTTTAAATAATTAATAATAATTGAATTGGTATTACTAGATTGCGTGAATTTCCGATGAAAAAAAACTATTTCAGTTTATAAAGAATTACTGTAATATTCTAAAAAATATATTAAAAATTAAAATTTAATTATTTTAATAATATTAATAATCAAATTAAAAAAAATTATAATGATTAATAATTCATTATTTAATATGTATGATGATAAATATTTTTAAGTCTTGTTTAGTATTCATGAATATATTTTCAAAGTGTTTTAACAAATTGGAAAATGCTCTATGCTAATTGACAATTACTTATTCAATTAGTCATTTGTGGATTTATAGTGTATGAAGATAAATATTTCTATGACCTGTTTTGTATTTATGTTAAATTATTTTAAAGAATATGATTTTTTTTATTGAGCTAGTATGGTTATATTACAGTTTTTTTGGAATTTACTCTTTTAAAGTTTTGATCATTTTTTTAGTAGACTTTTTGAATTAAATTTCACATAGAGAGATACATAAGTGATAAAACTTGTAAATTTATAAAGTTAGCCCGACAAGGTTCACAAAATAATAGTGAATTTAGAAAATAATGTACTCACAAAACGATGGTAAATTTATAAAAAAATGTTATAAGGAAAAATAATATTTATTATTAAAATTTAGAAAAAAAATGTTATAATAATTAACAATTATTTATTTAATTAATTACTAATAATTTAATAAGATTAGAAAATAAATATCTCTCAAACTTGTTTATATGTCTATGTTAAAACATTTTAATGAATATGATTTATTGTTCCATCACATATATTTCTCTTTAGTTTAATTTTATTCCCTTGGAGTTTTCATTAATATCTCTTTCAACATTTGGGATTAGATCTCATATATAAGTGAGTGAATTTGTGAATTTATGAACTTAGTGAGAGATCCTTTGAAGCTAGATTGCATTAATAAAGTAGAAATTTGTTGTGTGTAAGATTGTTAATAAGAGAAAACAAGATAAAAATGTTATATTTTTAAAGAAGTTAAATTTATATAATAATGATATTATTTAATATATATATATATATATATATATATATGATATATTATATATATATATATATATATATATATCATAAAATTGTGCATCCAAAGACAGCTTGTATGTAGATGTTTAATATTTGACTAAGTCAAATTACATAAAATTAAATTAAAATTAAATTAAACTATTTAAATAAAATAAAAATAATGAAACAAAAACAATCCTATAAAAACAAATAATAATAAAAATAACAATGACTTATGGTATTGATCCATGATATTCGTGTGGAATATAACTTATATGCACACCTATTTAGAGTGAAAAGAGATTTGATCCCTCTGAGTGCTTGAGAGATTTGGAGTTAAGATGGATCTAAACTAGCAGTTGTACTAGATGTTGCAAAGGAAACACCATAAGGCATAAATTCAAGAAGAATCATGACACATAACAAATCACTGAAGATCAAAATTAGTAAACAAAATGTCATTTAGAGTTAGAGGATAAAGAGAAATCACCATGTAGAAAATTAGATATGTACGAGCGTAGAAACTTTGATGCAAATTGATCAGCATTGAGTATAAGATTTGATGGAAAGGCTCAACATTCAAAGGGGATTACTTCTCTAAATGCATCTTATCGCTTGCACAATTCACAGTAGGATTATAGTTCACATTCAACAAGAGTTGGAAGAACTTTTCATGTTTCTACTAGCAATATGTACTTGTCACTATGCACTACAGAAAATATGGACTATGACTTCAGGAATTATTTCATTTATTTTTTCATATATATTATATATACTATATAATATATATATATATTTTCTTCTTCTGCTTGCCAGATTAATGTTGGCACATATTTTCTCTTTTTCACTTCTTTTGGTGCATACTGTTGGTTTTCCAAATGCATTTTCTCATCACATAAACATTTCTATTCCTGAGATTGCTTTGTAATGCAATGACATGCTTCTGACTCCCCAGGCACTCCACATTTTCCTTCACTGAAGCAAGATGCTCCCTGTGTTAACATTTCCGAGACAAGTACACTACGAAGTGGAGTGATTTATGTTCCACAAGTATCAAGCAGAACAACCTCAAGGGTGAGACACTTCTCACTCTACATGTAAAATGGATCTACTTTTTATTACTAAATGTTTCTCTCCATTATCCTTATTTCATTCTTTGTGTAGTTATGGTAAATTACTTTGATGCAAATTTTCTCTCTTCTACTGTCAAGAGTTGTGGTAATTGTGACATCACTTGTCTTCATGAATCCCTAATGTTTGGAGCGCAAGCTTCTTCTGTTTAGTTCAAGCAATTGGAGCACAAGCTTCTTCTCTTTAGTTCGAGCAAATTTTCATGAGTATCTGTTATAATTGAAGGGATGTTTTCTTTATTGTTGTTGATGGGAGTTTTGGAAAGTTCATTTAGGAGATTATTGTTCTATGGGTATCTTTTAGTTTTCCCAAGGGGTAGTGATCAATAAATCATATTTCCTATTTTTGTTAAGTTCATTGTTGTACAATGCTTTAGGGAAATTCTAGTTCTCCAATTTCACGAATCAATGCTAGTCCACAAAGGTCTAACACTACTTCTTGTTCAAGTGGGTCAAATACCTACTCTCAAGGTAGAGCATCTTCAAGGCAGACTGGAAATCCGAAATTGCAACCTTTAACGTCTTCTAGCAGGTTAGCTACTTCTAGCCAAAGGTCTTCCACACCTCTAGAAAAATCCTCAACGACAACGTTACGAAGGTCTAACCAACTGTAACACCCCTTTGGGTCATTCTCATATATGTAACTCTTATAAAGTAAAGAAATAAAAAATAAAATTATTCTTTGAACAACCCAAGATTGCCTTTTAAAGTTACCATGTATATTCATGTCAAGATTATATTATTTTATTTTATTTGATCTATAAAGCTAACCCCTGATACAACCTAGCTCGATGACCATAACATTTTGAATTGGGTTTTGGTTTTTATAACCTACTATATAACTCAATGTCGGTATCCATTAAATTAACTCAGTACTGGAAGAACCTTCTCAAGCTTCATTCTACATTTAACACCTGGGCTGACCTACATTATCGATTTCATTGAGGATCAACGGTTTAGCTTAAATGAATTACATATGGCAACAAACCATCGAGATCTTAGGGCCTTCACTTCGGGCTTCAAATCCTGATGGTA
>APFE031163129.1:0-28365 GCA_000404065.3 Pinus taeda | reverse complement strand
CTCACCCTACAAAGAATTACAATCATATGAACATGATGTATGGTCATATAGACATGGTCTTATAGTTGTATTGGCAAATCTAGACAATAATGTGGATGATTTATATAATTGTTTTTATTCTTCATATCAAGAAGATTGAGCAACACGTTTTTGTGTGAGGATCATCTTTCTCACTGAGCTTACAAAGAATTCAGATTTGTTTATGTGTGAAAGTCATGTGGGAAGATATGATAAATACCCTACTTATATTCTTAAATTTTCTAGAAACAATGCACCAAAAATAAAATCTTTAAATATTTATAATAAATACAAAATTTATATTTATTTTTAATATATACATTTTATATATCAATTCTTTATCAAAAAAATACATTATTCATTCTTGTAAATAATTTTGATTTTTTTTAATTTCTTAAGAATATTATTTTCACACATAAGCCCATGTCATTTTTGCACAATAAACAAAAGTGACATGGTGACAATGTGCAAAAAAAAGAGGAGTCATGATATTGTGAGCACATGGCCCTTGTTTTGTAATGTAACTTAATGGTTAAATACACATAATGTTGGTTCTAATTCATTGATATGGTTATTTTATTTATTATTTTTCAATGTATTTTTTAAGCTACTATATTAGTCAAAAAAAATATTTATTAAAAAATATCATTATTATTTTGATAAATGATTAATTTTTTTTTAGATTTTTATATATTAGTTAAGTTTTATTTATTAAACTTTGAATCAGGGTGTCTATACAGTAGAGGGATAAATTAATCGCCCTCGTGATTAACGCGTCCAAAGCATTCACTATGAGGGAATGACAATGCCTCAAGCATGCCCCTTTGTCTGTACATAATCTGAGAGATCGCGATGGTGGCAAGCTCCTCTCAACTCAGCATTTATGGCCCATCAAGTTCTGTTACACACCTCCACCTAATGGCAGTAATGACTTGCCTATACAAAATGTTAAGAATGCCAAAACCATGGGCAACAGAAGGTAGAAACATTATTTACAACATCCCTTCACAGTGGTTATAGTGAGGGAGTGCGGCAGGCCTCATTAGGGAAGCAGCGGTAGAGGTAGGCCGCCTCTCCCTCCCTGGCACATCTAAGGCACTGAACAATTTGATGATTACATCCCCCATTGTTATCGACGCCTAATTGCAGACCTGGAAGCCCGAGAGATGGGAATCACCAACGATAATGTATAGTCTCTCCGCAATCTACAGGGTCACCACCTCATAGACCAATAAGATGCTACTATGGTATTAGAGGGTTAAGATGCTACTATGGTATTAGAGGGATGTGTTTGGGACCTATACTTTTCACATTCAACGTGCCCAAGCTGGGCTGCAAGCCATCGTTGGTGCTTCAACTCTAGCATACTTCCTTGTTTGCAAACAACTCCTCTTCACAGAGCCCTATGGATTCTACCTCGCAATATACGAGGCCCTATAGGCAGCATATGCTTCACACTTAGGGCCAATCCTCATCTAGGCCTCGAAAACAACGCAGTACCATGGAGAACATTCTTGCGGATCCTGGAACATCTGGTAGTAAAGAAGCTCATACAAGTGTCCCAAGCGGCATCATCCATCCTCTGCCTACAATGCACCAACCATCAGTTAGGCACTCATTGCCTATAATGCGTCATCTTCTAGTTGGGCAACCTCCACCAACTGAGCACCCTCCACCGATGATGAGGACTACTACAGACCAATGCGTATGGAATGGGAAGATACTCCTTAGCTCAAGCATCGCAAGGATAACCCCAGGAAGTAGCACTTGGCATTGCTTAGGCTTCCATTGCGACTAAGATCATTTTGAGGCTTTTTCCCTTCTATTGTTTTTTTTATGATATAAATTATACAAGTGGTCATCTAATTTCCCTCACAATGGCATATAGTCCTCCCTGCCACAATTTTGTGACAACTAGCCTATTTTGCTTATGGCGCAATCTTGTATATGGCTAGCCAAATCCCTCCAAACATGTAATCTTTATACATTTTCTACAATGCGAAGATGTCTAACTTCATATATATATATACACACATAGTTTTGTGACAACTAGCTTATTTTGCTTATGACACAATCTTGTATATGGCTAGCCAAATCCCTCAAAGCATGCAAACTTTGTACATTTTCTACAATACAAAGATGTCTAACTTATATATATATATATAAAGTAAAGTGAACCACTTAACAAAGAGAATTTAATTAGATTCACATAAAATTTAAGCATATTTTTTTCTCTTATAAACATGTCAACTATCTTAGGGAAGTAATGGAACTGAAGACGTGGAAGTGAGTAGCTAAGATTTTATAGTGGTTGTTCATCCCCTTTATGTCGATCATTTTTATTGTAGATCAGGGTTTCATTTGTGGTTGGGTGCAGATTTTTTCAATTTTCATGATAGCTTTGGATTTTTTCCATTAAATCAGGGTTTGTCTTGATTTGCAGTTGGCTCAATTTACTATTAGCTCGGTAATTATTTTCTTGTTCCATGTGTTCCCAACTTATTGGGGTCTTTCATGTTGTCGGACTACGATCTAGTGTTGTTTCTCCAAATCTTGAGTGACTAAGACCATTGCTTGTTCAATGGGTCTCCAAAGCAGATTTGTTGAAAAGGATGAATCAATTCTCTCCCTTGATTTGGGAACTTTCTCCTCTGAGAAGAATAATGTGACTACATTGAAGGAAACATGATTAATTGGTAAGTATATTGGCCCTTGCCCTAACTATAATTATGTTTTAGAATGGGTCTCTATTAATTGGGTAAATCGGGAGCTTGTTAGTATTTTCTATCATGGAAGTAGTTATTATACTTTTCTTTTTTAAAACAAGGAGGATAGAGATCAAATATACAAATATTGATATTTTTTCATGGACACTATAGGAATGTTTATCACCCATTGATCTCTAGATTTCAACCCCATGATGGAAATTTCTTCTACACCTGCGTGGATTAGATTGTCATATATTCCCCTTCTTTGCTAGGGTGAAGGTATTTTCAAGGCTATATGATTTGTGAACTGTCACGGATATTCCACTAGACAATTCATTATAGCAAATTCGATAATAATATATTAAAATTATGAAATTTTACACTATTAGAGTTTTATTAAACTTATAGATATGTAAATTTCATTGTAACTAGTACCTGCATGCAAATGGAAATTACGCAGAAAAGTAAAGAACGACAAAATAGGTTCACGCACACACACACATAAGACATGGGATATGCTATGGGAAACCCTTTCGAGAGAAAACCCAGCTGGAAGGTGAGGTCGCTTCGCTCTCTTTCTTTGTCTAGAAAATAAGGTTGCAGGTACAAAGAAATAATGCATGTGGTATGTGGGCTACTACAGTGCACAAATCATCTATGTTTGCTCTATCTCCTATCTCTCTTGGCTATCTTTGCTCAACTATGGAACAAAATGCTCTCGAAAGAATGGAATGTTTCTTCCTCCTAGTGCCTCGGTTATAATGCAACCCAATAGCCTACTAGTGGTTAAGTTTGACTACATTAACTCTTAACTAGAGTTACAATATAGACTCTTCTAGAGTCTTTTACATCAAAAACATGTGGCTAGCCCCTTTTCCATGAATAATGGAGGTTGATGCGGCATCCTCTTGAACTATATGTGTGAAAACAGGAAGGTCAACTTCTAAGTGGCATAACTTTTGCGTACAAACTTTGATTGATGCACTTTTTTCATTGTAGGAAATATCTTTGTGTGTAGAATAACATGAAAAAACGTTGTGCTAAAGCAAAAATGTTTTACCCCCAAAAAAACATCGTTTGATGCCTCAAAATGCTCCTAGAATGTTTCAAACCCCGTTTTTCCAAACTCAGTCTCGCGAGTAAAAATGGTCATGTGAGTTGATTACTCCACTCTTTTCCACTATGAATGCATCGATATGTATGAAAAACAATATAATGATCCAATTCATATCACTATAGGATATAAATTGGGCTGATTTATTTATACTGGTGTAGATAAGGAGAATATCTTCTCTTATGCCATCATTTACGTTGGGTTTTTCAAAAGGCCTTCCCAAGGTTATTCAACTTAACTTGGATAGTTGGTACCATCTCCAAAGCCCTAGCTTATGAATAAGTTCCCTTTAAATGTAATTCTTGCCATGAGTATGGGAGCTTTGCAAAAAGTTGTCCTAAGGCTCCAACTTGTCATCATTCTTCTAATCATTTATTGTCTTCTCGTAGTAATGATGAGAAAGGAGCATTCAAACTAGTAACAAGAAAACACAAAAAGCAATTAACTAAGAGGAAACATGCTAGCAAGCATGAATCTCATCAGCGTCCTCCCACCAATAATAGATATGAAGTTTTGAAGTTTTGAATGGTACAAAGTATGGGTGATGAGGCCCAAGTTGATAAATCATTCCTAGATTAAGTGTCTCCAAAGAATATTAATTCATTTGTTGAGGAAAAATTTGCATCCAACGATACTTACAAAATCCCTCTTACAGAAAAGAAAGAAGTTGCAACAGAGGATGAGGAGGAAATCAAACCCCACTCTTCTTCTCCTTCCTACTCAGATGTGTTAAAAAATAATATGTGTTCTTCCCCTCCTTTAAGTAGAATTTGGAAAAATTAAAACAAGAAAGCCCTGAAATTTGGTGTCGAGAACTCTCTTGCCTCCCGTGGGTCTAACAATGAGTCAATTTCTCTCAAATCTTAAAAATGTTTTGTTTTTGCATCATCATGTGCAAGAAATTTGTAAGAATCTACTCATGTTCTCAAGAAACGGCAGGTGCAAGCTTTAGGTGGTTTAGTATTGGATCTTTGCCCCTCTTCTTTTTTTGGGTGAATTATGAGTTTTAGCTCCTTTCTTTTTAGATTCGTGGAAGAAATCTTCTTTGTAGGAGTCACTTTGATGTACTTGTTGCATATTCCCAACGCAATTTTTTATTAATACAAACTCTCTCTCTCTCTCTCTCTCTATATATATATATATATATCGTTTGAGTAGTTGTAAGATGGGGCACTATTTTCTTTATTTTTATTTTAATAAGTGATAAATAACTGAGGAATTGAATTTGTAATATATTATTATAATAATTTTAAATTGTATTGTCAACATAACCTTGTATACAAAGAAAGAGGGACCTAGTCGACCTCTTCTCCCTTCATAATGGGAGATTGAAAAGGAACACCTAGCCATGAGACCATACCAATTATCAAAAACCACCATGGGACAAGAGACACGAGACTGGAAAGTAGAAAACAAAATGACATAGAGAGGGGTGGGAGTCAAGGTCGAATGGGAGGGAAACCAAACGAAGGGATCATGGAAAATAAAGGTAAACACGAGAAGAAAAACTAAGAATATAAGAGTCCAAAAGGGGAGGCCATGTGGAAATGAAGACTACACTGAGGCTTAAAAACCAACTCAAAATCCCATATAATAAATCCCCACCAAGAATAGCAAGCCTAAAGAGGGAAAATAAAACCAAAATTGTATGAAATAGAAATTCCTATAAAACACTAATATCATCACATCTGTGACCGAGGAGAAGTTCAAGATGGAAAGGAAGAAAAATGTGAACTTGTGACTCCCTCTTTACAGTTGCAGTGCACCCGAAGTGGCATGTCCTAAGCTGACTAGATACCAGCTGAGAACAACTACCAACTCTACATGTAAGTCTAGCTGCATCCACCAACTAGCATTGGTTCACCTAATTCCTAAACTTTCCTTTCCTACGAATGGTAATTCTACAAAGGACAACAATTTCCCACTAGATCCGCATAAATGGAAACCCCCATGCAACTATATAAATTGTTGGTTGCCTTTCCTTATCAACATTCCCCGAATCAGTTTCATCATATGCCATTGTCCAAATTCATTCATGATTACCACCCATTGGCTCCTCAAGTTTACATGCAGGATGGGTTGTCCTTCTCTAGACTCCCATGCATCTACAACCATCGCCTTCAACCTCTCCCAGCACAACGCAGACTATGTCACAGTTGCAGGTGTACTATCAACCATGCAACTCTTCCTATTTTCATTAATTTCTTCACACTCATTTCAATTAGCGGTGGTTTCCCCACCGTATGAGCACCCTCCTTAGGGGATGAATAATTTAAAATTTAAAATTAATGCTATTATTTAAAAATTTAAACGAGAAAAAAATATTTAAATTTTATCTATTAATATTTTAAACTAATATTTTTATATCTTTATTTTATTTTTATTTTTATTATAACAATTAAAAAACTTTGTGTTGTGCACAATTTGGCTATGAGGAAGCTTTGGCAGTTGCTTTTCTCCCGATATCCTGCTTTGATTGGTTCCCATGACCCCTCTAAAGTCCTCTACAGGGGGGCCAACCCCCTCCTCCACCTAATCCAGCTCCAATCGCATTCTTGTCTGTTATTTCATATCTCAACCCAGCTTGTGATTACTCCTCTATTTCTAGATTTGTTAAACGATTAGACTCCATATATGAGATTGATCAACCCCTGACCATTCCTCGCAAGGCATCTCTCTCCCTTACTGAGCGAGGATTGGTCAAGCAATTCGTTAGTCTCTATCCTTCTCCAAAAGTTGTGCAAAAATAGCTAGAGAGAAAATGGTCTCAAAAAATCAAAGGAAAATTCTCGGCTCGCTTTTGCAGAAGAGGATACTTCACCTTCTATTTCAAATCCAAGGAAGATAGAGACTTAATCTTCAGGAATGGATTGTATTCCTTAGATTCGAGGGGTCTCCACTTGAATAGATGGACCCCAAGTTTTGATCCTAAACTTGATATCCCTAATGTTGTGCTAGTCTAGGTTTGTCTCCCTCACCTCCCCCTTCCCTCCTAAGGGGACGAATCAATAAGAACCACACTAAATGCTATCGAAAAATATATAGATCAGAGTGAACCAAAGGAGAACATGCGTGCATGCGCAAAGATCTATGTAGAAGTCAATCTGTCAAGAGGACTTCCTAAAGCAATGAAGCTTAGGGTTGATAACTGGATGCATATTCAATAACTAGACTATGAACAACTACCCTTCAAATGCAAAGTATGTCATGAAAATGGACACTTCACCAATAAATGTCCAAAACATTATGCATCTCAATCTTAAGAGGCTTGAGATGAACAATGGGAAACAATCAGACGTAAAAATAACAACCCCAACAAATATTCAAAACAACTCGAGCCTTCACACCCTCACCGTGCATCCTTTTCACCTTCTTCTTCAAATGCCAACCCCTTGCCTCAATCTAGGGACTCGATGCCCAACTCCTCTAATACCTTTGGAATTTTAGCCAATGGACTCATTCTCAGGGAAAGGGAAAGCATCGAAATAACCTCAAAACCAATCAAGGAGAGTCAAGGGCTCTGCGACCCCTTTGTAAGGTAAATAATGAATCAAGTCTCTTGGAATTGCATAGGCCTTGGGAATGTTACAAAAATAAATGGAATAAAATAAATGATAAGATCAGGAATCCCATAGTCCTATTAATCCAAGAGACAAAGCAAGCAAGGAATAAATGACATCCATAATCAAGAAAATTTCCAATTATTTCAAAGAGGTAATAATCAACGCTCAAGGTGCAGTAGGAGGAATATGCATTGTGTGGAGTCACACAATTATGGACATCCAAAATATCCACAGAGATCAACACTGGATCAAGATAGATTTTCATAGGAAAGTAAGTGGAAAAACTTACACAATCTACAACATCTACACCCTTGTGCACTATAGAGACAAAGAGCAATGTTGGAACTCTCTAACAACCAAGATAAAAGCATATGGTGGCCATTTTGTTACACCAGGCGATGACTTCAACCTTGTTATGACCATTGAAAAAAAAAGGTGGTTTGTACCTCTGTCATCCAAGTAGAGACAAGCTAGAAACTATTATGATTGATCACAACATTACAAATGTCAAATGAAAGAATGACATATTCATGTGGAGCAATAGACGAATAGGATTAGGCAATATCGAAGAAAGGTTGGACAAATTCATTATCTGTAGAAATTCCTTGCAAATTCAAACTATTATTTGTAATTTATTAAAACAATAGACTTGAATCTACTATACTCATCAACAGAAACAATTAAACAATCGCGAAATCACGAAGCATACAAGAGAAAGAATTAAGTCAACGCATTACACAATGATTTCCTGGAGAAAGCCACAACTTAAAACCCCTACTATCTGTAGATTGCATTATTTATAAAATATGAGAAGATTACAATGATTTTCTCAATCCTGAGCAACCTCTGCACTATCTCTATCTTTTCCATTACTTCCTAGACAAGCCTTGGCCAATACTTAACCATTTTTTGCTTGCCCAATTCCTTATTTTCTTGTGTTGTCTCTGTTTAGTCAATTTAGTGTGTCCTAAATTGCTACATTAATTATCAATCCGGGATTTGTAAACTGATGAAGTGCGGCGCACTATATGTGCAAGACAGCCTCTTTCTTACTTTTTATCAATTTTATCTTGTTTTTGGGGGTTTTATCTTGGTTTGTCTCATAATGCAAATGATAATCCTATTCCTAAGTTTTAAGAATGCTTTCGAAGGCAAGTTTGGGTATATATTTTAAGGCAATTATGTCCTCTATAATGATTTCCATAACTTAACATTTCAGAAGGTCTTAAAACATACTAGTGATGAAATTAATACTTGAACAAAAATGAAAATGTGTTGCTATTCAAATCAAACAAATAATGAACTACTAATCATGAAATCATTATCTCTGCTGCCATTCTAAATACAGAAAGAAAAATGAGTTAAGCTACTGCACTCAACAAATCAAAAATTGCAAACTAATAAAAGTAAAATCAATTCACTTCATTCATAGTTCGATAGCTCGCCAAGTAGTCGAAGCTATGGCTCTAGAGATAACGTCAATGATATGAGGAATTTGATATCTAATTGCAGAAAAGTAAAGCTAAAATCAAATCACATCATTCATAGTCTGATAGCTCGCCAAGTAGTCTAAGCTATGGCTCTGGAGAAACATCAATGATATGATGGATTTGATATCTAAACTAACTGAAAAATAAAAAAAACAAAAAAAACAAACTGAAATCAAAGCATAACTGAAATTGAAAAGCTAAGAAAAACAAAGTCAGCAGAGAGGCTAATCTCATGTCACTAGTTATTGTAAAAATTGTATGAAAATGCCCGGGCCTATTCTATCCTGAAACACACACACATTGATCAGTGTTAGCAACAATATACAAAGCTTGAAAAATCATGTACAAGAATGAAATGTTAATATCATAACAAATGAAATATACACAGGTGGATAACTATGAAATATGTGCAATGGAAATAAGGAAACGACACATAAAAACTTTACAGAAATAAGGAAACGAAACCTCAGCCAGCAGGGGCCCTCTGCACAGCCTTGGTCAACAAGCTATCAGCCTAGAATTACGCTCACACAGTCATATATAACAGAGTCCGATTATATTGCAAAACAGAGGAAGAATCCTCTCGTTACAACAACAGGACCAGTTCACGGCATAGTACAAAGACTAACAACAAAACGACAACAAAAACTAACTAACTCTATGTGTTTGCAAACGCGTTATTTATAGGGAAAATTACATAACTGTTTTATTATGAAACAACTTCAACAGAGGACACGTAAAAAGACAACATCCATGAGTTTAGCATGATGGTTGCCGAGATCATTCAATCTATCAAAAGATGGTTGTTGGATCTACGTCGTGGAGGCAATCTACAGCTGTCAACATGACCCCAGGGATCTAGGAACGGCCTCGGACCCTTCACGTGTTGAAAAACAGAGACCTGTTGCCATAGGACTCCTTCATTTGACCACCGTTGACCACTGCTTTTCTTAATGAATCCGGATAAACTAATAGGACCTGATCGATGTTCAGATCATTCATGAACTGCCCACGTGCCTTTTTTTGCTTGATGACACCTGCAACCTAGAGTTTAACAAAAACAATTGCAGAAAGTTGAATCAGCTGCGGAAAGTGGCTGCATTCCGCAGCTAATGAGCAAACTCTAATTCAAATAGCAAACACAAAACCATAGTTAGAAAACCACTTAAATGCTCTTTTAGAATCAATATGCAATGATCTTTGATAGCTTATGAGGTACTGGTGAGGGGAAAAAGTCTAGGAAAATGTGTAGGAGAGATGTAGTTTCAGGGCTCAACATACCTCCACTGTGAAGGTGTTGCATGTCCCCATGCAACCAAAACTTTGACCATCCTCCCTTCAGTTCATGTGTTCTGAGACCTCTGCTAACACATCCAGCCTTCTTCTCTTCTTTCTGGGTACCACTGTCATCCTAAGCTTTCTCATTAGGCACCTGAATTTCAGGTTGATAAGAGCTCTGCTCAACCTCCTGCTCTTTTTCTTCAATTTCCTATTCTTCTTCTGCCCAGCCCAAGATGCAACATGGTGTTGTCGTGAATAATTTTATCCAACCTGCTTTGTTCCTTCAATGTTTCATTTTCTCTTTTGATGTGTCTATTTAGGACCTCCAGTTCAAAAACTTCCTGTTTTAGCGATTGGATTAGAGCTTCCTGTGCTGCATTAGGCAAGGTAGATGAAGTGCCTGGATCTGTGGCAGTCTTCTCCAACGACTCGATATAGTCATACATTTCCTGCTGGTTTGGATCTATCTCAGGTGTAGTCTTTCTTGGGTTGTCCCCAAAATCTGGCCCAAGCCAATGAGTCTGAAATTAATCTTTGAAATCTTTGAACTTGCAATCAAATAGCAATGCCCAATCTCCTTCTTGAAACTTTTTCTCTTTGATGTATTTGTCATGCCACTTAGCTCTTTGATATTGAACTAGATTAGTTCTTAGGATTGTTTTTTTGTCTGATCTCATCTAGTTCATTCAACTGCTCCATTCTATGCTTTTGGGCTTCTGATAGATCCATTCCCAACTGAACTGCCATCTTGAAAGTTTTAACTTGGAACTAAATGGGGAGCAGGACTTCTTTCCCATAAACAAGTTCATAGGGAGAATGTCCTGTTGTATTCCTCCATGTGGTTCTGTAGGCCCATAAGGCTTCAGGAAGCTTTTCTGCCCAATCTCTTCTTGTGTAGATGAACAGTCTTGGTAATGATACCTTCAAGAACTTTGTTTGTAGACTCCACTTGAACATTTCCTTGCGGATGGTAAGGAGTAGATTTTCTGTGCTTGACTTTGTATTCTTACATCAGCTTCTCCACCAGGTTGGATGTGAATTAACCTCCTTGATCTGTCACAATTTTCTTGGAACACCAAAGCGAGTAAAAATATCCTCATAAAGAAAACTAATAACTGAATGCTCAGTAGCAGAAAATAATGCTTTGGCTTCTACCCATTTAGTGACATAATCAGTACATACCAATATATACTTTCTTTGTTTAGATGGTGGGTTAATAGGTCCAATGAAGTCTAAAGCCCATTTTTTAAAGGGTTCGATGAGTACCTATGGCTGCAATGGCATTTCATTTGAAAGGGTAGGTTTCCCTACTCTTTGGCAGCTGTCACACCTTTTGACATATTATTTTGCATCTTTGAAGAGGGATGGCCAATAATATCCTAAAGAGAGGATTTTATAGACTGTCCTTTTGTTAGCAAAGTGTCCGCCGCATGGTTCATCATGGCATGCTTTGAGAATATCAGGCATTTCATCTTCCCTAACACATCTTCTGATCACAAAGTTTGGCCCTGTTTTAAACAATTCGTTAGAAATCCATGGATATTTTGAACTCTCCTGAATAATCTTTCTTCTTTCACCAAGAAATAAATGTGGAGGTAGTTTCCCTGTAACCAAATAGTTAGCTATATCTGCATACCAAGGCATCTTAGTAGTTACTGCAAATAAATATTCATCAGGAAATTTGTCCTCTATAGGAGAATCTTCTTTAGTATTCTGAATCCTAGACAAGAAATCAGCTACTGTGTTTTGTTTCCCTGGTCTATCTAACAGAGTAATATTGAATTCCTGTAAAAGTAAGAGCCACCTTGTAACTCTGCCATTAGTAATGGGTTTGTTCATTAGATATCTAATTGCAGAATGATCAGTATGAATAAAAGTTTCATAGGCTGTTATATAATGTCTGAATTTATTGATTGTATGTACAATAGCTAAGAACTCTTTTCAAGTCACAGTATAGTTCAACTCAGTGGGAGTTAAATTTTTACTGGTATAGTAAATGGCATAAGGAACTAAATCTTTTTGTCCCAACACAACTCCTAGAGCTATATCTGAAGCATCTGTAGAAATATGGAAAGGAAGTTTCCAATTTGGTCCTCTCAAGATAGGCGCTTCAGATATTCTTGTTTTCAAAGTTTCAAATGCTGATTGGCAATCAAGATCCCATTTGAATTCACAGTCTTTTGTAAGCAGTTTGAAGAGTTGAGATGCTATTTTGGTGAAGTTTTCTGTAAATCTTCTATAGTATCCAGTAAATCCCAGAAAACTTCTAACATCTTTTTAACAATTTGGAATAGGTAACTTGGAGGTGACTTCAACTTTTGATTTATCAACTTTAATCCCATCCCCTGAAATATGATGTCCTAAAACAATACCTCCAGTAAACATCATAAAGCATTTTTCGTGGCTTAATGAAAGGTTTGTTTCTTTACATCTTATAAGGACTTTTTCCAAATTTTCTAATGCCTCTTCAAACGAATCACCATAAACTGTAAAATCATCCATATATACCTTTACACAATCATGGATTAGATCAGAAAAAAATTCCTAGTACTGCTCTTTGGAATGTTGCGGGTGCATTACATAATCCAAAAGGAAGCACTCGATAAGCAAAAGTTTCCCATGGACAAGTAAATGTGGTCTTATCCTGATCTTTAGGTGCTACCTGAATTTGATTATACCCACTAAAACCATCCAGAAATGAAAAGTACTTTTTGCCTGCTAATGTATCTAATACTTGATCGATAAAGGGCGAAGGAAAGTGATCCTTCAAAGTTACTTTATTCAATTCCCTGTAATCAATGCATACCCTCCAATTACCATTCTTTTAAGGTACTATAACCAAAGGAGAAACCCATCAGCTATCTGAAATTGGATAAATGAAGTTTACACTGAGTAGTTTTTGGAGCTCTTCTTTCACTATCTCCCTAAGATTTGGATTCATCCTTCTCTGAGGTTGTCTGATTGGTCTACTGTTTTCCTCGATATAGATACGATGGATGCAAGTCTTAGGGTCAAGACCTTTCATATCAGTATACTCCCATGCAAATGCAGTAGAATGTTTTTGAAAGATTTTGGTTAGCTCTTCCTGTTGTGACTTTTCCAAATTTTTGTTGATATTCAATGTTTTACCTGGAGAAATCTCAATGGTAGAACTACCGAACTCTTCTACAGAGTAAAGAGACATTTGTCTTAATGATAAATACTCAATGTCAGAATCTAACTGAAATTGTGTGTGGTCACATTCTGAAGATGTTTCAAAATTTTCTAATGTGTTCAGAATTTGACTATCTTCACTAATTTCATAAATGGTAAAGGCAGGTTGTATATTGTCCTCATCATCGACCCATTCATTGTCTCCTACTTCTGTAATTGCTTTTGCTGGAGGATACAAATTGAATTTCTTTGTCGAACTACCATCATAAATGTACATATCCCCAGATCTACAACTAATGAAAGCATCAGCTGTGGCTAGCCAAGCTCTTCCTAAGATGAGTGGGTGCCCTCCTAAATTATTCTTGGGAGTCAAAATCATGAAATCTACTGGATATTCCCAAGAATCTAAGGAGACTGAAATATCTTCTAGTACACCATCTGGTTTGATTATTGATCTGTCTGCAAGTTGCAGTAAGTTGGGTGTAAAAAGAAGATTGGGAAGTTTAAGCTGTTCCATAGTCTGTCTACTCATAATGTTGATAGCAGCCCCTAATTCAATCAAAGTATTTGGAATTTCTATCCCATTTATATGTGTCTTGACAATTGGACTACTTGGATCCACATACTTCTGCATGGTAATTTTTCCCATCATGATATCTGCAATTTTTCCTACAAGGTGGATTCTTCTTGTATCTCTTGGTTTCCTTCCTGGTCTTTTAAGACTCAACTCCTTTATTGTTTTTGCTAGAATAAGAATCTCTCTAATGGCTTATAGCAAGGGAACCTTGATACAAACATTCTTTAATTCATCTAGGAAATCATAGTCAGGCAACAAGATTTGATTTTCCACCCCTTTATCAATTTGTAATCTTTTAGGGAAAGGAGGCATGGATGAAGATGCAGGTTGCTCAACTATAGGAGTTGTGGGGGTTGACTCTTTTTCTTTTTCTTTTTGAATGATTGGGTTTTGAAGAAATGCTTCCTCGGAACCTTTACTGACTTTAAGAGAATCCTCCTCAGAAGTACCTTGCTCTTCAACATCTATAGAAGGTTTTTCTAAAACTCTACCAGATCTGAGTTGAACATCATTAAGAGGAACAATCATATAAGTAGGAAATTGTTGTCCTTCTACCATGTAAGCATTCTGAGGATTTTCATTGTTAGGATTTGGCAATGGCTGAGCTGGTAGTCTATTTGTCTTTTGTCGAAATGGAAGCAAGAGTTGAGGATTTGGATTTTGTTGAGAAGGTTGTTGTTGTGGAAATGGCAATGAAAGTTGTGGGTTTTGATTTGGAAGTTGTGGATTTTGTTGATTTTGAAAAGATGGAAGATATTGATAAAATTGAGCAAATCTCCCATAAGGATTTTGCATCCCTTGTGCCCATGATTGATATGGATTTTGAGGTTGGGGCCAAGGTTGTTGCCAATAATTCCAATTTGGCGGGGGCTGAAAGTTCATAGGGTTGTTAAATCCTTGATTTTGTTGCCCCTGCCAAGGTCTTCTTGAAACAAAACAAAGGGACTCTACTGAATTTGGATCTTCTTGAAAGACAGCTTTGAGCCCAGGGATTGAAGGACAATGCTTGGTCTCATGACTTTCTGAGCAAATCATACATGTTTCTACAACTTTTGCATGCAAGGGGAATTCCCTTATAACATGTTTCTTCCTACATTTTGGACAAAAGATGGCCAAGGCATCAGCTTCTGTTTTCTACTTGTTTTGTATTTTAAGGGTGTCTAGTTGTTCACTAAGGCTCCCTAGAATATCAGTTTTGAATTCATCAAGCATTTCCCCTCGAGAGATGGACACATAGTTCTGCTATGTCACGAAGTGGAAGTTGAGAAATATCTCCTTCCCCATCATGTTTAAAATATCTATCCATTCATCTCTAATGGCTTTCAATAAAAGGAATTTCAAGGTTTCCTCGTCTAAATTACTCAGTTTTGCTCTCTTTAAGTTGTATTGAAATCTTTCAAGTAAATCCTCCAAGTTTTCATCTTCTTTTTGCATCATTTTAAATACCTCATGTTTATGATTGGTGGGCATGCAATAGTCTAGGTATCTATCCAAAAATGTTTGTTTCATATCATTCCAAGTCCTAATAGATTGGGTGAGTAACCCCATGAACCATTTCAAAGCAGCTCCCTTCAATGTTGAAGGAAAAAGTTTGAGTTTCTGAGAGTATTCCATGTAGTCATAGGTTCGGCACAAGACTTCAAACTCAAACAGAAATGTTTTAGGATCCTCACTTCGCAACCCTTAAAAGTTTGGGAGAACAGATGGTGAGATGTTTTTTTATTGTTGCATGGGTTTCCTCATCAACTATAGGGAATCCAAATGAGTTATCTCCTTCCCTATTTCCTCCATTATTACCTCTACCTCCACCATTGTTGCCTCCATTATTTCCTCTTCCTCAACCTCTACCCCCTCCTCCAAATCCATCTACTACTTCCTCTGTCATGATAGTTTCCTCAGAGTCTTCTAGTTCTTCTATCAAGGGTGGAGGAGAGAGTTTCTCCCTTTCCCTCTTCTTCAGGTGATTCTACTTCTTTGATTACAATATGTTCCCCTGTAGAAGTGAAGAAATGTTCTTCTCCTAGATCAGATTTAGTAGATAGTGTGGGAGAATCCTCTAATTTAGTTGCTGCTCTTTGAATTCTAGGAATCCTAAGGCTGGGAGTAGATGGAGATGAATCTTGTCTATGCCTTGAAGTAGCTGGAGTTGTGAAAATCGAACTCTTGTCCCTAGCTATAAACCTTCCCCTAGAATCTCTTGCTCTATGCATGTCATTTTTTATTATTTTTTATTTTTCGTTCAAGTCAGGCTAATAATTCTCTTTCTGATCCTCCAGAACACACTAGGTGCAAGAGGAGAGCATAATCAATAAATTATTGAACTAATAACTCTCTTTTCTGATCCTCCAGATCACACTAGGTGCAAGAGGAGAGCATACTTCAAGAAGTTATCAATTTTTCCCTTCTCTTTTTTTTGTGTAAGAGATTGGCTACCTAGTTACACTTCCCCGGCAACGGCGCAAAAAGGTTTAGTCAATTTAGTGTATCCTAAATTGCTACATTAATTATCAATCTGGGATTCGTAAACTGATGAAGTGTGGCGCACTATATGTGCAAGACAAACTCTTTCTTACTTTTTATCAATTTCATCTTGTTTTTGGGGGTTTTATCTTGGTTTATCTCCTAATGCAAATGATAATCCTATTCCTAAGTTTTAAGAATACTTTAGAAGGCAAGTTTGGGTATAGATTTTAAGGCAATTATGTCCTCTATAATGATTTCCATAACTTAACACTTCAGAAGGTCTTAAAACATACTAGTGATGAAATTAATACTTGAACAAAAATGAAAATGCGCTGCTATTCAAATCAAACAAATAATGAACTACTGATCATGAAATCGTTATCTCAGCTGCTTATCTCAATACAGAAAGAAAAATAAGTTAAGCTACTACACTCAACAAATCAAAAACTGCAAACTAATAAAAGTAAAATCAATTCACTTCATTCATAGTCTGATAGCTCGCCAAGTAGTCTAAGCTATCGCTATGGAAATAACGTCAATGATACGATGGATTTGATATCTAATTGTAGAAAAATAAAGCTAAAATCAAATTACATCATTCATAGTCCGATAGCTCGCCAAGTAGTCTAAGCTATGGTTCTGGAGATAACGTCAATGATATGAGGAATTTGATATCTAATTGCAGAAAAATAAAGCTAAAATCAAATCACATCATTCATAGTTCGATAGCTCGCTAAGTAGTCTAAGCTATGGCTCTGGAGATAACGTCAATGATATGAGGGATTTGATATCTAAACTAACCGACAAAAAAAAAACTGAAATCAAAGCATAACTGAAATTGAAAAGCTAAGAAAAGCAAAGTCAGCAGAGAGGCTAATCTCATGTCACTAGTTATTGTAAAAATTGTATGAAAATGCCCGGGCCTATTCTATCCTGAAACACACACACACTGATCAATGTTAGCAACAATATACAAAGCTTGAAAAATCATGTACAGGAATGAAATGTTAATATCATAACAAATGAAATACACACAGGTGGATAACTATGAAATATGTGTAATGGAAATAAGGAAACGACACATAAAAAATTTACAAAAATAAGGAAATGAAATCTCAGCCAACAGGGGCCCTCTGCATAGCCTTGGTCAACACGCTATTAGCCTAGAATTACGCTCACACAGTCATATAAAACAGAGTCTGATTATATTGCAAAACAGAGGAAGAATCCTCTCGTTACAACAGTAGGACCAGTTCACGGCACAGTACAAAGACTAACAGCAAAACGACAGCAAAACCTAACTAACTCTATGCGTTTGCAAACGCGTTATTTATAGGGAAAATTACATAATTGTTTTACTATGAAACAACTTCAACAGAGGACATGTAAAGAGACAACGTCCATGAGTTTAGCATGATGGTTGCCGAGATCATTCAATTTATGAAAAGGTGGTTGTTGGATCTACGTCGTGGAGGCATTCTACAGCTGTCAACATGACCCCAAGGATCTAGGAACGGCCTCGGACCCTTCACGTGTTGAAAAACAGAGAACTGTTGATGTAGGACTCCTTCGTTTGACCACCGTTGACCACGGATTTCCTTAATTAATCCGGCTAAACCAATAGGACCTGATCGATGTTCAGATCATTCCTGAACTGCCCACGTGCCTTGTTTTGCTTGATGACACCTGCAACCTAGAGTTTAACAAAAACAGCTGCGGAAAGTGGCTGCATTCCACAGCGAATGAGAAAAATCTAATTCAAATAGCAAACACAAAAACATAGTTAGAAAACCACTTAAATGCTCTTTTAGAATCAATATGCAATGATCTTTGATAGCTTATGAGGTACTGGTTAGGGGAAAAAGTCTAAGAAAATGTGTAGGAGAGATGTAGTTTCAGGGCTCAATAGTTTCCTTGGTAATTAGCCCCCTATTAATTAGGGAAATCCACATCCTGGATTGTGTAATCCTATAGGCCTTCCTCTAGCTGCATGCACCACCTATACAATTCAAATGATTATACAACTGATAGAACATTGTCCCTGAACTCCAATATCAACTGGGTAACTCTCAGATCTAACATGCATGAGCTATTTATGAGTGAATAATCAATTAATTCGTTGACCACATGAAACAACACCATACTGTCTGACCTCCTACTAGTTCCTCCATCAATTGGAACTAGTTGAACTGACTTTAACTTAGATAAACTGAATTAATAAATTACAACTCAAAATAAACTCAACCAGGGATGCTATAAAATAGGAGACACTCTACATGACTCAAGTTAGACCCTGAACTCGAATTAGCTAAGACAACCTAGTAAATTTAACTTAATTAACTCATACAAGTTGTCTTGTGACGTGGAATTGCAATTTTATTCCTAATTTAATTCAAGGACAAAATAAAATTAGGATTTTATTATTGCATTTTCAACACTACCTCTCAAGAGGAAAGGGATTATCTGCTACCCTGATTCTGCCTCTATGGAACTTGAATTTCCCTCTTGACAGTGCCTTATTCAATATGTTTGCACCCCACTCCTCTATAGGAATTTACTCTAGCAACATGATTCTCCTTTGCACACAATCTCGTAGATGGTGATACCGTATGTCGATATGCTTGGACCGATCATAAAAAACTGGATTCTCAGAGAGTTTGATACAACTCTGGTTATCACAGTAAATCATTGTAGGATCCATCTGTTGACCAAATAACCCAACAAGGATCTTCCTCATCTAGATAGCCTCACAAGTTGCTTGAGTAAGAACCATGTACTCTGCTTTTTCCAAACTGAGTGCAACTGATCTCTGCTTCCTGTTGTACCAAGAAATTGTTGTTGACCCAATACTGAAGATTCCCCCTGATGTTCTCTTCCTGTCAGATGGACTCCCTGCCCAATCTGCATCTGGGAAGCCTTGTAGCTTCACTCCCTTTGTCTGTATGTACCAAAGACCAAACTGAGAGGTGTGTCTAAGGTATCTCAACACATGTTTAGTTGCCTTACAATAAAGTTTGGCTGGCTTAACCTTGTAAAGCCAGTTGGAACTCACCACTAACTTGTCAACTAGTCTTGGGACCACTTCCAAAACATCGTTTCTAATAATGGAGTCATACTCCTCTACAATGGCATCAACCCATATTGGTCGCTGCACTTCTTCCTCGAATGAGGATGGGTAAATATCTACACTCTTACTCATCAGAGCCATGTAGCCAATGTACAAATTTGGTGACCTCCTTTGTCTGTGTTGTGATGTGGGTGCTCCCACCTTCTCTCTAGCATCATGTATCAATATGTCAGTTTCTCTAGTGCGCTTCCTTCCATCTCTGGAAGTCTCTGCATGAGTGGGTGCTTCCACTCCCTGCTCCTCTACATGTGGCTGCTCCACGTCATCTTCAGGTTCTTCCTTTGGAGCTAAAATATTCTCATCTGCATGTAACTGAAGCTCCCTCTCAGGGGAACATCTCATGGCCTTCTCTTCATTGAACTTCACATATCTACGAACCACTGTCATCCTATGAGATGACAGGTACACCCAATAGATGTGAGGTGTATCAGTGTACCCCACAAATAGGCCCAACTCAATTATTGATTCTAACATTTTCCTTGCATCCTTGGTAACATGACAATAAATTGATGAACCAAAGATTTTGAAGTGTGCCATATCTGGGTTCTTACTTGAAAAAACTTCTTATGTTGTACTCATCCTGAGAATTCGACGAGGACTCTTGTTCTACATATACAGTTGTGTTGCATGCTTCATCCCATAAGTTCAACGGTAGGTCTTGATCATGTAACATCGCCCGTGCAACTCCCACATGCTTATGTTCTTCCTTTCAGCCACCCCATTATGTTGTGGGTTATGGGGTGCTATTAACTCCCGTCGAATGCCTTATGATGCACAAAAGTTATTGAATCTATTCGATATGTATTCTCCACCATTATCGCTCTCGAGAGACTTCGCTTTCCTGCCAGTTTCTTTCTCAACAAGTGCTTTTAAATTCACAAAATTTAGTGAATGCCTGATCTTTCTTCTACATGAATAAAATCCATCACTTACGAGAGAAATCATCTACAAACATTACATAATACCTGTGTTTGTTCATGGATTCTATTGAGAAGAGTCCACACACATATGAGTGAAATCTTTCAAGGATCGCTTGCGCTGAACTGTCCTTCTCATCAAAGGTGGCTTTGGTGTACTTCCCCAGTGTACACCCTTTGCATGTATCTCTCTTCTCTACTACACCCTTGGGAAGTCTTGTAGAAATATGTTGCATGATCTTCGAAGCTCCGTGGTGCAAGTGACCCAATCATCTATGCCACAACTCATTGATGTCTCGGCTCTATGCACCTTATCTGCTTTTTTGCTCAAAGCAACACAGTCTTCTACATCCAATTTGCAGAGGTTATTCACTCGAACCCTGATCTGCTTCACTTGTCTTGAGGCTATGTGATGAAGGAAAGCCTTTCATTTGTTAAATATCACATCTTAGCCATGGTCCTCCACGGTCCTCCAACATAGCAACTGAAACCAAATTCTTCTTTAGACCCAGAACATATATGACATCTTTTAATGTGAAAAGAGAACCAGAATCCCTCTGAAAAGTAAGAGTACCGATGTCGGTCGCACTATGCCTTCCATCATCTCCCATTTTGATGTGCATATGGAGGTCCTTCTCCTCCAAGTCACTGAAGAATTCTTTATTGTCGGTCATATGGAATGAGGCTCCACTATCTAGATATCGCACACTACCCATCATTGATGTCATCATGCAAGTGATGATGGTGAAATCCAACTTGAATTATGAAGCAAGAGCTTCACCTGCCGCTCCTCCTGAGGGCTTCTTGCCAGGATTCTTGTACGGACACTTTGTGGCATAGTGTTCCAGCTCATGACAGTGAAAACATTTAATCTTCGACAAGTCCTTCTTCTTACCACCCTAACTAGAATATGATTTGGAATGGGATGACTTCCCTTTCCCTTTCTTCACCTTTCCAACTAAGGAACATTTCTCCTCATCCTCATGATTGGATGAGGATGCATCTCTGGTGTTTTGTTAAATCTCTTCTTACACCAAGTCGGACGACAACCGCTCCCACTCTGGTAGCTTCTCCCTCCCATTCACCGAATCATGGTTGCTGTGCCAACTCTTTGGAAGGCCTAGAAGTGTTAGGCTGACCAAATCATCTTCAACAATTGTAACACCAACACTCCCAAGCTCATCCCGACATTGGGTGAACTTGATCAAGTATTTTGGTATTGTGTCGCCCTTCTCCATCTTGATTTTCCTGAGCTTGTCCTTCAGTGCCATCTTCCTATGGTCACTGCTATTCTGAAACAAGTCTGTCAAGGCCTTTCAAATCGCATATGGAATCTCCTTCCCATGGAGGTTCGAGATAATATGATCTCGAACTCCTTCTAGTATGATCCTTTTGTAACAACCCTAGTTAAAAATGCATGTAAAAAAATATAAGACCAAGATCATGGGAAATGTATTCCAAGATGAATGGTGGGAAAATCATCCTAGTGGGTGTTCATTTCGGTTATTATGTGCAAAAATAACATTCGTTGGTGACAAATCCACCAAGATATCTCCATAATAACAAAATAAGCCTATCAAGAGGGAAAAATGATAGATACAATAGATAAATGGAAGGGTCATTAAAGATGCCTAATGGAGTCCAATATGTGCCAAAATCAATGGATGGGCTCCAAACATAATGATAAAGGGGGAGCAAATGACCTGTGGTGTCCCCAAGTGATTGTGGGGGCATAAGAACATCCTCATGGGCCTCCAAGTGGATCGAACAAGTTTGTATCCCATCTGTAAGAGCTGGAAGAATGATGCAATCCCTCCCTCTATCTCTCATGGTGAGACACACCCTCATCTGGGCCTTGGATCAGCTGCCAAGTGTGTGGTTCGAGAATGTAGCCGCTTGGGCAAGGTGGTCCAGGTGCATCATCATCGTCAAATAAATGGAACATGAGCAAGCAATGAGTGAAACTGAAGGATCCTGTGAAGTGGAAATCTGCTCTCTAGTATGGAGGAGGCCCATGGCTCTCAACGCTCACCCTACAAATGCCAATATGACTCTCTAGAGGGCTCGGAGCCCGTATAAGGAGACCAATCCCAGGATGAAAACTCACTTGTAATCCTATATAAGATCCAATGCGTCCCCTCACCTTCCAGTACAACCAAACATTAGTGTTATTGAGTAAATGAGCCTACAAATCATGGAACCAAGTGGACACTTCATAGTGGCATGCCCTTTCATAATGGTCTTTAGAACGTACAATTGTTTCCAAGTTCAAGAAGAAGGTTAACCAAAGACCCTATTAGGTGGTTTCAAGGGGGCGACATGTCCATGGTACATCGATCAAATGGCAAGTGGCATGTGATATAATGATGGAACAAAGTGGGCGATCAAGGATAAGGCTCCAAGCCACATGCCACAGTACAAGGATAGTTATGATAGGGGAAGCCCATTCTTGGGTGTATGAATGAAGGAGGGAGCAATTGTGGTACATGAGCCACCTTGTCCTTTGTTTTTCCACCCTTCTTCATATGCCCTTTGCCTTTTATTGATTATTTTTTTATAATTGTTAGGGGCTCCAGGGGATGAGGCATGATGCGTAAGATATAGCAGTGAAAACCCCCTTAAGGTTGGGTAGGTCATTGCCCCCTAGGGGGGACAATCATGGGTTCCTCAATGATGCAGGGGGTTCTTATAGGGGCCCTAGGAACCAGGGTGATGGCCATATGATAGGGGATAGAGCTCATGTTGGCTTTTGCCCACATGCTAAATTTGTATGTCCCGACCATCTTTTGCATTTTGTGGTACATTTCCTGTTGAGAGTGACCAAATTATGCTTTTTCTTTTATTTTTAGCTACAACAACCTTCGGGGCATCGTTCTAGGCCTGGCCCAAGGGGAGGGGGGAGGTAACTCCTTGTGGACCCAATGGATAAATGTAGACCCAGATAGGAAATATGGTGAAAAGGTTTATAACGATCAGAAGGGAGTGATATATTATGGTGTTGGGAAGCGGGACAATGCAACCAAAATTTGGTCTTCCCATGTAGTGCCACCCCTAAAGCTAGTATCCAGTAAAGGAGATCCCACGAGACTAGGATACAAGGTTAATCATCAAATTGGATAGAGGAGACAAGAGTACAAACCAAACCCACTATTTCCACCGAAATCCCCCCACTAACTCATGCCCAAAAGTGTCCATGATAAGTACACAAAAATACCCAACTACACAATGAAAATCCATACCTTCAGGGTTGGAAGGTCCACCTTCAAACATACGATCATAATAGATGGGCGAGGGAGCATACTACTGGCTCAAGTGGTGGAGATAGTGGCACATCGAGCTATCTAATGGATGCAAGGGGTTGTTGGCTATCGTCTGAGGACCATCTAGGAGAAAAAAGTTCTCCTATGGATATCACCCACAGTTGGTGGGTAACAAAACCCACAGCGAATTCCTCTCCGATGGAAGTAGTAGCTCCTTTTGAAGAAAGAGGAAACCACTCTTGTTGGCTGTTGATTTGTAGTAGCATTGGATGTGCTCTAGCCATGAAATTTGGTGGGGAGGTTGGGGCACATGAGATCTCCAATACCCACAAAGGGTTTGGGCAGATTATAAACAGTTTAAGAGATATTAAAATAATTAATATTTTTAATGGAGTTTCTAAGTCTAAACTTAGGGAAATTAAAATATTAATGTGGATTAATATAAAACTGTGTTAGAATGGTTCAAAAGACATGGATCAAGTCAGATCTAATCTCAGCCATTGATTAGGAACTTAATCTCGGCCGTGGATATGTCAACGAGAAAAGTATAAGAGGAGGCTTGAGGATCACTTGGAGAGTACACCAGATGATCAGTGATTCTATTCTCTAAAGCGGGGTTTGCTAAAATAGATAGAATCAGTGATCGGAGTTGCAGTTGAGGGGCATTGAGTACAGAGAGGTAGAGATAGTGTTGGGAGAGCAACACAGAAGCCAGAGAGAGTGATGCAGTAGCATCCAGGGCTCACGCAGGGCCATGCAGAGGCAACTGGGAGTTGCGCAGTGCTTCAGATAGGCCATCGTTGCTGACGCAGAGGGCCGCCTGATGTTGACGCAAGCCAATTCAAGGTGACATAGGGCCAGTGCTGGGCAGAGAGAGGCTGGCGCAATCTAGAAAGGTAGACGTTTGGGTTTCTGGGGCAAATTGGAACCGAGGAGCTACCGGAAGGTTTATCCGGGGTTTTAGTCGGGACATTTGTCTCAGACTGAGAGTTACTACTACCAAGGAAATTCTCTGTTGGGTAAGCCAGATTTGGCGCCCAGATTGTAATATGAAATTGCTTAATAAGAAAACCCTCAGATAGCTGCACCGGTTTTCCCGCATTGGGTTTTTCCAGGGACATTGGTCCAAAAGTAACGGTGTCATTTGGTGTGGTTGTTTATGTTTCCTTCAGTTGATGATCTGTAATATGTTGAGCATGCACTAATGTTTATTTTCAGTGTTTACATTGTAAATAACTTGTTAAGTAACATAACAAGTAGGTAGGAATAAATCAATAAAGTGTATGGAAACGAGTAGACTTAGAAACTTCAACACTTGCTCTTTCTCACACTAGAAACCCCAACTCCCATAAACTTGGCATTCAAAAAGAATGAACTACTTTGATAAACTCATCACTCCTAAAACAATTAAGTGCAATGTATTATGGAAGAAACCTCTTATGAGATTGGCTTCTTCAATGATAAACAATATCTTTTTCTTTAAGATCATGGCCAACTTGACATTTAGAGGAAATATGATTCCTAACACCATAAGAACTCTGAATTCATCCACCATATGGCCTTTGTTGCCCGTAGTAGACATCATACCATTATCTCCCTGAGCAATTGCATTCTTCACTGGACCTAAACCTGCAAAATTCAGTGAACCAATCAATTCTTCACCTAATGGACTTGTTGTAGTGGTTTGTGGGGCTGCTTTATGCTCCTGAGCATCTGCATGGTGTCCAGAATCCTTCTCTGAGATGTCCATACCTGTCATCTCTGTGATCTCTTTCTCCACCTTTTCCTATTTTTCCTCTGCCACTTCCATTTATATTTTCCTTCATTATGCTTGATTGTTATCAAGTTGCTGACTAAAACATCTGTCAACATCACGATAGGTCACTGTTGAACACTTAATGATGGCCAACCTTAACACCCCTCATGGTTACATGATAATTCTTTCCTGAACTTTGACTTGGAACTCAACATTTGTAGTTAACAATCAATGTGACATAACTTACATGGTCAGGTGCAGTATGCAAACTTTGTACACTAGATGGATGAAGCCTTTTGCTTCAGGACTAGTGACAAGTGAATGATAATGATACTGTAAAACGACAACCTATCATTTGAAAATACTGATTCAAAAATAAGCCTTATTATAAAGGAGACAAATGCCTATGGTATCACAGTTATTTTCAAGTAAAATTCACAGTTGAACTCTTGCACTAGTTTCCCATAGCTTAATATAATTCGTAACTTAGGATCAAATGCAACATTTTTTCTATCTGATGAGAAGTTTCATTTGTTTCCATTGAGTGTCTAGTCTTTACTTGCTTTCTTGATATGAATATTTGATGTATATTTTGGTTCAACGTAAGATTAACATTTACTTGATGCTTATGTTGTACTTAATCTGTATTGTGCTTTTGTCAGGCTTTGGATGGAAAACCCAGGATTTCTGGAACCAGGCTTGCAGCCTCATATATAAACTTTTACATTGCAAACAAAGGAATTGTGGCTCCTGCATTTGGAGATGAAAATAGAGATAAAGAAGCTTTTGATGTCCTCTCTGCAGCATTTCCTGATCATGAAGTAAGTCGTAATATCAAATTATGATGTTAACATTTATAGAGGGATATGTTTGTTAGTTAAAATGACTTAGGAAAACTGCCATGAATGAATTTGGTGCAGGTTGTAATGGTATCTGGTGCGAGAGAAATTGTGCTTGGTGGAGGTAATATACACTGCATAACGCAGCAACAACCGGCTTGCTTGCCTTGATGTATTGACAAATGGAAAAGAAAAACAGGAAAGGGTTAATTTTGCTGCAGTGTTTTTAACGGAAAGATTTTATAATATGATGATAAAATTCACGCCTCTATAATGATAGAAATTTTCTTGAATTAAATTTTGTTATTTATAAAGCTTTTAATGGAAAGATTTTAAAATATGATCATAAAGTTCACGCCTGTATAATGATAGAAATTTTCTTGAACTAAATTTTGTTATTTATAAAGCAACTATAGATTGTAATCCAAAGCAGTCGGTAGCAAAAAATACAATCTTTTACTCTGGAAGTTGAATTGAGTTATCTGGACATTGGGAGTATTGAGATTAAGGTTAAATGCTAGAAAGTTTACCCTTAACCCTCACCTAAATTCCGCCTTTATTCTGCCGATAACTCTTTCCATTTCTCGTTTCAAATTGTCATTTGAAGATTTAAAGATTATATACTAACTCGTGCTTCATTGTTGATTGTATTTGGTTTTATTTCAGTAAGGGAAGGTAATTACAATTTAATTATTATTGATTGTATTTGGTGCTTATTGCAGTAAGTTTAGGTAATTAGAATTTAATCATTCCATGGCTATGCAGAATCTATCTTGACTAGATAGTATGTTTGGATTTAATGTATGCACAAGTGAGATAGGGAACACTCACATAACAAAGGAAGAATGCAGAAGGAAATTCCAACTCTACACACTACAATAATTGGTAGGTGGAAGTGGGTGGGAAGCTCGATGGATTCATACTTAAGGTTACAAGTATCCTAAAAGGAATCATAGATATAGGACATTATCCATTGTTTACCTTCTTATTTGCGCAAGGTTTGGTCTTTATTTCTATGGGTTATTCTAATGCTCTTTCGAAACTGCCTTGCTTATCAATGTGTGATAGAATGTGTGGTTTCAGTGGGTGCTGAAAAATTCTTATGGGGAGTTTACACTAACAGTGATCAGGTAAGTGTTTCACGCAACAGGGTCTTTCTCTTTCTCAAAAGTTTCATGGGGTGATTCAAATGGGCTATCTGTTCAAGAAGAAAACAACAAAGCTCACTATAACTTACGTAATTATTATGAAGCAAAGATAATATGGTATATTATTTCTTCAAACTTCAAAGTATATAATATGGTATACTTTCTGAAAATATGTTTGAATGATCTGAGTTGATTATATTATTTAAGTCATATTGTATACTTTTGAAAATAAATTTGAATGATCTGAGTTGATGAAAAAATGTAGCCATATCTTAATAATGTGAAACTGTTTAGCCATTTTTATTAGAGGAGAGCCCAGTTATAAAATCAATATGTTAATTTGTTATTTGTGATCAAGCAATTCTTCATAAACTGTCGAGGAGAGCCCAGTTATAATATCAATTTGTTATTTGTGACCAAGCAATTCTGGGTAATCTATATTGCCAAAATTCCCTGGACTTGCCCCAAGATTCATCCTTCTTTTAAACATGCTCTTTGAGTGGCAAAGACCACAATAAAATTGGAGCCTTGATGGATGGCCTAATCCTCCATTAACCTGACTAGCAAACCAAAGCCCAGGAAACATAATTTTTTATAAATAATGCATACAAAGTTTTGTTAGTAATTTTGATATATTAAAGGGGGAAATTGTCTTTGATATTAGTTGATTTTGTAAAATCCAATTTTCATAAAACCATTGTACTTGCTAGTGAGTCTCGTAATCTTTTGATATACTTAAAAATTAATTTCCATGGGCCACCATTTCAAAATGGTTGAAGGCTTACATTCAATGTATGTAAGTTTTCTTTCCTTTATCAATATTCTCTATTCAAATGAACACTACATACAACGTTGAGGATCTGAATATTGGTGACTGGCTTGAGACGCCATATGTCTCAACGTTGAACCACAACCTCATTAACTAAAACCACATACTTGAGCTAGACTGAA
>APFE031163121.1:7785-26326 GCA_000404065.3 Pinus taeda | reverse complement strand
GCGGAGTCGCCAATTTGTTAAGCGGATAAATCATTCTTGCAGACAAGACCGATCTCCCTAGTATCAATTGATATCTAGAAACAAGCAGGACAAGCAAATCTACTTTTCTCTAAACATATTTCGATTCATTAATAAAAACTAAGAGGTGTTTTAGACCCTGCCTCAAGTCCAACGCTAATTTGTGGCAACCTTGCTCCAACAGCTTCAAAGAGTATCATTTTAATAACCTGCAAACGCAAACAATCACACATCAAAGAACACCTGCATAGCTAATATAATAAATCATGTTCATCATAGTGATCAAGGAGTCTATGAAATAAACCATTAAACACAGCTTATTAAGAAAAATAAACTTGATTGTATTAACTTTGAGAAAGAACAACTTTACAACCTTGGTGCCTTGATGTTGTACAAGCTCTTCCCAGGGTCCAAGCAGGAATCTCCTCTACTTTGACAAGCCTCAATCTCTTCCAAATGAGATCAAAAGGTATGTGATATTTCCTCTCAAAAGCTCAATAAGGAAGACTAAGTTTCAGCAGCATTTAACCTCAAAAATATTCAGCTTTCAACCTCTATAGTAACCAGCCCAAAGGCTCATTTTATAGTACAAGGGAAGGAGGTTACAGGTCCACCATTGAAGGGATAGAGTCCTTCTTCAAGGGGATAAGCTCCTCACATCAAGGGGTTAGCTCCTTAAGGAATGGGATGCATGCACCCTCAAGGAGCGAACTTGCCAATGCAAGATTCCCTCTAGAAGCTTCTAGAATTGACTCAAAGTGAGTTTTTAAGAATAAACTTGCGCATTTTTAACTTTTACAGGGGTTCGCACGCATACATGCAGATACAGAGTGGTCAAGTGTGCAGGGGACATGACCAGTGGGTGCGGCACCGCAGGTAAGGCTAAGAGAAAGTGTGAAACCAGAGTTTTAGAGATTTATAAGGACTTCCTCTCATTTTCAAGCTTGATATGCAGAGCTAAGGTTTAAGACTTGCAAAGGAGGTGTGTATGAATGGTGATAGACTCATATTGTTTACAGAAAGTCATGGTGACAATTTTTCATGTAACACTTCTACATGGATATCCTTCTACACACTTGGTCTTTCCATACTTCATGGTCCCAACCGGAGAGGTCGTTTGTGCCATTGCCTTACCCGCACCTGCTTACTGATCGTGTCTCCTACCACAAGGACTATGTGCATTCATGCAGGTTTCACACCATATGCTTATATCCACTTGGATAGGTGGGTGGGCGGGCCGGTTTGTCTAATAATCTTATTTGTTAATCGCATTGAGGCTTCCCAAATTGCATGTGCATCGTCCTTCTACATTCGCGCCAGTCCTCAAAACTTCTTTGGTGTGTATCCCACCATCTTGCGGGCATAGCGCACAGTACCCATTTCAGAGCGTCGAAGCATCGATGTTCTAGCACTTCTCTTTCAAATATGTTCAAAAATTCACCCACCTCACTTAACCCATCATACGTAGGTAGATCTCTTACCTCTGTTGCTACGCAGTGCAGCAATCTCATCATCATGTTACAGTTTAGCGTGGTTACCTCGTGTAACTGGTTCTGTCATCATTCTATCTCCTCGTCAGAATCTGACGTGCAAGAGCTTTCACGCTCCCAAGAGATTCGACCATCTGCGGTTGGATTTACCCAGTGTTTCTCCCATGTGGTTATCTTGTAGATGTAGTCCATATCGTCATCGCTATCGTAGTCGTGCACTGGCTCCATGTAGCGCGATCCTTCTATAGGGTCTAAATTTACCACTATGCGCAAAGACTTTTTCTCAAATATCATCTTGCGCTTCTTCAAATTTATCACTCCATTCATGCTAGTGGCCCAATCTATTCCCAATAGCGCAGAGTAGGGATTGCTTTCATCAACAATCTTTATTACTTCGAAATCTGCTAGCGCGCTTGCTCCTTCAATATCTACTATGATTCCCTACAATCTCCCCATAGGTAGGATCTTTTGTTGGTTCACCATTCACAGTTGGATAGGATACCATTGCAACGCAGGCCTGCCCATGTGCTCCCATGTCTGCTTTGGCAAGACGTTCGCATCCAATCCTAGATCCAGTTTCACTTGGTCCATCTCATATTCCCCAATCTGCACAGTCAATCTCATCTCCCTTCATGTTTGCATCATGTGCTTCCCGAGATTTGGACTACATGCAGTTCTCTTGGCGTGGTCCCAGCACATCTAGTTATAAGTTCTTGCAACCCCTTTACAGCGTTTTTGTCGTGCAGCAGCTTCATGCATGTCTCCAAGAACGTAGTGAGCATCGATGGGTCCATTTCCAGCTCTAGTCTGTCTTTACTTCCTGAAGTGGAGGCATTAGCAAAGCTCCTCTTAGCTTCCATGAAGGTCTCCTTAGCGCACTCCATATCAAATTTTGGTTCCTTCGTTGGAGCCTTACGAACCCATGTACTTTCTTCAAGTTTCTTGCCTTTGTCATTCCCTATCGTAATTCCACTTCGGAGCACGATGTTTACGTTAGGGTCTTCCTCACATGGCTTAGACCTCATCATTTGCAGGTTCTGAGTCAGGAGAGGTTGGAGTGCTCCTTTATCACATAACCTCTCTATTAATGTGGGACAGTCCTCCATATCATGATCAACAAACGTACAATACAAGCATGATGGTCGCGTTGGATTCATACAATCACAGGCATAATGCCCTAGCCCTCCGCAACTGTAACATATCAGTTGTCCGCAACCTCTTCCCGATCCCCCTCCACCTCGGCCTCATTCATGCTCCTGAAATCTGGTGTGTGCCATTCCTGCGTTTTGATCGAGGGGTTGTGTTTCAACCTAAACTCTGTAGGTAGGAGATCGATCCATCATCAACTCATAATTTCTACAGGTGCACTCATCTTGTCCTACTGACCTATAGAAATTACAAAACAATTGTTGTGAATTCTGCGTATACTTCTGTAATAGATGGCAGTTATATGTAGCATGATTTCCTCCTATTTGACAAATCACACACACCATAGTGCAGGTGCCACGCTTGGTCCTGTTTGTGCCTCTGTTCTTAATGGCATTGGCTCTCCTCCCGCAAGGTAATTTTTTAACACTGGGAAGTGGTCCTTGTCATGCCCCTGGCCCTTGCATTTACGCACCATACCTCATCGCGCATCTTTGGGCGGGTTGTCTTGTCTTGTTTCAAACTCTACATCTGAAGGCACAGGTTTTTCAACTGTGCGTGAATCTATTGAACTCCTAGGTTGGGATCTTGTATCGGGGTCTCATGCAATCTCATCATGACCTCCAAGGCCTCGGCCTGAGTGCTTAGCCTCTGTTGCGACAACATGTTTCATAGATGTGGCATTAACAATGCTACAAACTATTCATAGTGTTTCCCATCTGTTAATGTCATGTTTGCTTCGCAAATTGTGCACTTCACTCTTTGATCCAACTCCCATGAGGTCTTGCCTGGTAGCATTGTGATTTCCTTGAACCCAATGATCGATTGTGCCTTTGACTTTGGCCTGCTAAATTATTTGTTTAGTGTAGCTTGGATATCTGTGATCCCTGCATTCAAATTGTCATTGGAATGCTTAATGTACTAGGTCAGTGCGTGATCCTACATAGCGCTGACCAACGTTGTCTTCTTTATATTGTCATCTGTGACTCCATGTGCTTCCCATACGACTTTTATCGCGAACCAAAACTGGTCCGGATCTTCCTTCCCTACTCCCTTGAACACTGGTAGCTTTATCGTGCTTGCCATAATGCTTCGCGGTGGTGGCGGAGGTGGTATGGGCGTCGACGGGGGTGAAGACTTTGAAACTGGTGGTGGTGTGGGTTATGCCAATTCTCTCCCTTATCATATTGATCACACTTCTCGGCGAGACCTCCGTGAGCTCTTCCTCGCCTCCTCACGAAGGTGAAATCAAGGGCCTAGTTTTTAGTTCTGTGCTACCTTCGTTTCTGTAGATTCTCCCACTTCACGTATCCCCAAACATCAATTTATTCGCATAACCCATTTTTCACACAATAGAATTTTAATCCAAGTGTTCAAAGATTTAACGTACTTACCTCGCGATCCTTTGAGGAAGCGTCATTCTGCCTCACTATAACTAACTGAAGTATCTATCGTGAATTCAGTGATGAATCCTCCTATGATTCTATCGAGCTAATGATCGACAGTGTGCGCAATCTTATCTTCTGATGCTTCCAGTCTGCGCACCAATTCTGGAGTCCACACAATAAGGTTGTCGAGTTTACACCTTACTTGGCTATTTGCTAGCTTCGCAATCCACTCGTACAACTCAGTGGGGAAGGATGCAAAGAAATTTCATGGATCTTTGTATATAAGTAGCATTCTAACCACTCTTCCTTTAATAGTCGCAGATTCCTATTTTACTACACTGTGAACTCATGAACCTTCATGTCCAACCAATATTCAATTCCTTTCTTTTTCAGATTCCAGTGATACAACATCAGACATATCTATGCAGATCCCGATCTTGGAAATAGAAAAATTTGCTGGCTTGTTGGGGCCTGACCTAGGTTCAAAGTTAATTAGCCAAACAAATCCCTATACTACTGGCCCTTTCGGTAACATTCCACGGAGCGCAGATTGAGGTCTCACCTGAAGTAGTATAGGAGGCTGCTAAAACTAGGTTTCCGCACCCATGAGATGTCTAAGGGGTTTGACTGGTCCACTATTTGTTCCTGCGCGCAGGTCACTTCGTGCATTTCCCTGTTCCTCACGGCCTGATGCACTGCCTTCGCAGCCCTAACCAAGGCTTGTGGAGCTCCCGCGCTGCTAGAGCCGCGCTCTGCGCTATTACCCGATATCTTACTTATCTTCCTGTACCAGTTAATTAATTTTGTTTACTTGGATGTCTTACATTATAATTAGTTATACAAAACAATCATATAAGTTCGCACAGTAAATAAACAGTATACTTGCAAATTATACCCAATCATGCATTAAATCAGGAAAAGATACATAGAAATATAGTAAAGCTTCTCTTTATTTATTCTCTCAATGGTTATAGACTCGACCTACCCTGCACACTCGGCTGCAGGGTTCACGCACTCAGTTATGGACTACTAGGCCTCTACGCACTCAGCTGCAGAGCCTTCTCCTACTTTATGACCCACAGACACACTTTATACTTTGACTTAATTATTCAGACTTCTCTTGCTTCTACTAGTCCTCTTCTCTATTAGTTATCTTATACACTTAAAGCCTTGCTCTATTTATACAATCCCATGGTCTGCGGACCATGGGTAGGTCTATCCAGCCGAAATTACTTTACAAAAACTAGGGCAAACAACCCTATGACTCTATTATGATTTCGTGCCCCGCGCCCAATTCGCGGAGCTTTTACAAAAGGATTCGGTCAAAACTTGGGCTTTAAGCCCCAAAACCTGCCTTGAGGGGATTCCATGCCCAACACCAATATATGATTAATTCATCACATGCACAACAGATTGTTGCAAAGCATGTGTTGATATACCTACATGGGGCCATCAATCTTGGATTGAGATATACTAGTAAAAATGTAATACTTCATGGATATTGTTAGGGTCCTATATTTCATAGGAGGAGTTTCTTTTAGCTGATGGTTTTATATTTGAAAAATGTAAATAATGTTTCATGTTTGAAATTTATTTACAAAAGAATTATATATATATATATATATAGTAAAAGAAAATTTAGGGGAAAAACAAAAACAAATAACAAATAACAAACAAAACAAAACAAAAACAAAATAGAAAAAATATGTGTGAAAATGTCCCATTAGGTGACCAAATTTAAATTCCACCAAGAAAAATTAGTGTTGCATCAATATACATTTAGAAATTTTGAGTAAAGTGTGCATATTGTTTAAATGCAACTTGGTAAATAGGAAATTTGAAGTAATTTGGGTTAATCACACTATTTAAACATGATTAGGCTAGGAATACAATAGGTTAGATTAGTAAATAAATTAATCACTTGGTTTAATCGTCATTAATGGATAGGAAAAAACTCAGTAAAAAATATTATGTGTTAGTTCAAATGCAGCATTGAATTGTTTCTAAATAGTTTTTAGGAAAAAATAGTTTTTGATTAACTTTACCTTAAGTAAGGGTTAATCGTGCTTTAATGTGTTTCTAATAATGTTTCAAATATGTATTTTAGCTTAAGTTCGCACTTTCGAATAAAATGCACGGTTGAGATCATCTCCCGCCCATATCAAAGGCGAGGGAATGTATTCAAGCCCCCTCGGGCTCAACTCCGCTTTTTCCATGTGTTGGGACAAGGTCCCCAGGGTCAATTTTGGGGCAAGTGCCCAAGTTTTGGGGTAAAAATCCAATTTTTGTTGCAAAAAGTGTAAACTCTCTGCAAGTTGTGGTTGCGAAGCACGGAGATATTTGATTGTCACAAAGGGTTTTACCCTTCTTTTATGTAAGTTGTATCGGCTTGTATAGACCTACCCATGGTCCACGGACCATGGGATTGTATAAAGTTGAGAGTCTTAGAGAGTTAAGGCAGAAGTAGATATCAATGTAGACAAGTCTAATGGGCCAGTAAGAGAAAGAGCGAAGAAGTCTTAGAGTAGAAGAGAGGTTCTGCAGCTGTGTGCATAGAGGCCTAAAGTAGAGTCCACAGCTGAGTGCACGAACCCCTACAGTTGAGTGAGTAGGGAAGTCTTGAGTCTATAAGAAGAACTTAAGTATTAATAAAAGGATTATTCCATAAATTCTTGTATTTATCTATTCCCTTCTGTTACGAATGAATGCGCTATTATGTTATGATGAATGATGAGTTTATGAATTAATACTCTATTGATGCGTGATTTTACATGATTTATCTTGTTATATAGATGCAAGTAATAATAATTGTTTACGTGAAGAATATCTTTTTGAATTTTAAAGTTATCAAACACTTAAGCTGATCTGGGTAAAAACAAGATTAAGAGGCGAGTAAGTGTTTGATTCACCTATTTAGGGTCTGCGAAGGATAGTCGTGAACGTTTGCAGAGGTATACAATCTAATTAAGGGAAGTTATATCGATAATCCCTAAAGGCTTATTGATCTATGTGAAGACAATTTTAGGGAATAAAACGACGTTACACTAATCTCTGGGTGCGGAAACTTGGTTCCAGCATCCCCCCATACTACTTCGGGTGAGACTTCAGTCTGCGCTCCATGGGTTGATGCCAACAGGGCCAATAGTATCGGGATCTGTTTGGGAAAACTTGCCTCTGAACCTGGGTCAAGACCCACTAAGCCAACAAATGGTTCCATTGTCGGGACCGGGATATGCATAAAGAGATGTGTGATGTCACATCACTGGAATCCAACAAAGAAAGAAATTGAGGAGTGGTTGGATAGAAATATCCACGAATTCGTGGCACAAGAAAACAAAAATCCATGATTCACGAAAGAACAATGGTTGGACAGGTATCTATACACAGAGATACACTAAAGTTTCTTATGTTCCTTCCCAATCGAGCTATACGAGTGGATTACTAAATAGGCAAACAACCAGGGAAGGTAGAGGCTTGACAGTCCAATAGTGTGGACCCCATAGTTAGTACGGATATTGGCAGCCTCTGAAGATAATATCACACGCGCTATCGATCACTAGCTTGATTGTGTCATCAAAGGATTTGTGACAGAATTCGTGGTCGATACCTCGATTAGCTACAGCAAAGCAGAGTGACGTTTCTTCAAGGGACACGAGGTAAGTATTTAAGATCTTTGAATACTTGGATTAAAATTCTCTTGTGTGAAAAGCGGGTTATACAATTACCTTGATGTTTGGAGCTACGCGAAGTGGAAAGTTATTTAGGGATAGAGGGAGAACAGGCCCTGAATATAGCATGTTGATTGAGCCTCCTTTGAGTGACGAAAAGGGAGCAGCACAGGCTTCACTGCAGAGCATTGTCCATTTAATAAGGCAATGGTTCCCACGAATACCCCATCCGCCCACACCACCTCCGTCTTCACCTCCACAACATACACCTTCGCCCACACTGCCACCACCTCTGCCACCGTTCAATATGGCGAATGCAATAAAGTTGCCCACTTTCAAGGGCTTGGGAAATGAGGACCTGGACCAGTTTTGGTTCATTGGAAGGTCATGTGCACAGCCGAGAATATTACATATGATCAAATTAATAAAGCAACGTTGGTTACTACTTTACAGGATCACATGCTAACATGGTACATTAAGTACTGCATCGATAACCTGGTGGCTGCGTTGGCAGACCTTCAGAATGTGTTGAATAAGGAATTCAGTGGGCCCAAGTCTGAAGTGCAATCAATTGTTGGATTCAAGGAAATCATGATGAGGACTAGAGAAACACCCTAGGAGCTAGATCAGAGATTGGAATGCTAGATCCGCAAAGTTACATGAATCTTACGGATGGGCAGCACTGCGAATGGTTTGTAACAATGCTCTTGCCTCACATAAGGGTTGTTTTATCATAACAAAAGCTTCGGACCCAGGCAGAATCCCTGGAGATTGCGATGAGATTGCATGAGACACCGATTCAAGGTGTTTCTTTGGGAGTTCAGCAAATTCATCCAGAGTTGCAAAATCTTTGCCTAGAATTCCAAAGTCTGAAGAAGGATAGAGTGGCTCAGTTAGAGGTGTGCGAAGAATTTTGGTGTTTGAAATGTAAGATTCAGGGGCATGATAAATATCACTACTCTATCTTTGTGAATTACGTTGCAGGAGGAGGGCCAATGCCTCTAATCCTAGAAGCTCAAGCCAGGCCAAGTATAGGGTCCGCGATAGGGTGCACTATCTATCATGTAGTTGGAAAACATGTAACAGACAATCGTCACTTGCTGCAGAAATTTGTACAAACACCGCAACAGCTCTTCTGCAACTTCTACAAATCAGTGGGCCACGATGAGCGTAACTATCATAGCTATGAGTTAATGATGGAAAGAATGCCCTTATATCGAATGCAGACAGAAACTTGGCCTCTAAATCAAGGTGCTAGGGGAGCACGCGAAGGATATTAGGGGCACGAATGAGGCCAAGGTGGAGGAGGACCTGTGAGAGGTCAAAGACAAGTTATTTTCCACAATTGTGGAGTGCCAAGACACTATGCATGGGAATGTACGAACCTGACATGCTTGTCGTGCCAATACTATACTCAGTTTGACCAAGAAACAGAAGATTTCCCTGTATCAATAGCTAAAATATAGGAGAAAGTGTACAGCCTCAGCAGCCTACCAAAAACCTGTAGATGATGAGGGTTGAACCCCGTGAAGAAGATATTAATGTGAATGTCATGTTTTGGAGTGGAATGACGACTGGCGGGGATAAAGGAAAGCAGCCTGAAGAAGGTGAGTGGGTCTACAAGGCTCCAGAAAAAGAGGTTGGGTTTGATTTGCAGCGTGTGAAAGAAAAATTCATGGAAGTGAAGAAAAGCTTCGTTGAGGCCTCTACCTCAGGAAGTCAAGAGTAGTCGCCTAAAGAAATGGACCCCTCCATGCTTACGACCTTTGTGGAGACCTATATGAAGCTACTACACAATAGCAAGGCCATGAAAGGGTTATAGGAGTTGATAAATAAATGCATTGGTAAAGAAAATTCTCCTAAAGGAGCGTGCTTAGTCAGAAAAAGGTAAGCATAAGGAAAGAACAAGGCATGAGATGAGGCTCACTATGCAAATAAGGGAGTATGAAATGGATCAAGTTATTCTAGATCTTGGGTCGGATGTGAATTTTTTGCTTAAACAAATGTGGGAGAGAATGGAGAGACCTACGCTACAGTGGTCTCTGATTAAATTAAGGATGGAAAATCAGCAAAAGATTATCCCCATGGAAATATTGTAGGGAGTGATAGTAAATATTAAAGGCACGAGTGCGTTGGTTGATTTTGAAGTGATAGAGATTGTCGATGACATCAATCCATACCCCACATGAATGGGGTATCAACTTGAAGAAGCAGACAATGTCATTTGAGAGAAAATCACTCCACACAGTAGTACCTTTGAACCCTGCAGAAGGACCACGTTATACTGAACCTATCCGCAATTATGAAAGTGACAATGATTTGGACCAGATCGACAAAATAACAGCACGAAACAAAGATTGAGTGAATCTGGCAGCATGTTAGTGTCAGTATCTTCATCCCTCCGTCAGTGATCAAATTCTCTTGTTGCATTGCATGTTAGGTGTTTCATTCGGTCAGTTTCATTCCATTAGGATCATGGATCATCTTACGGTAGTAGCTTATTATACATTTTCCCTCATGTCCTTTCCCTATTGGCCTATTTTCATTCATCTAGATCATTTGCAGTCATTTTTTGTCTTTAAATCTGCAAAAGTCATTTTTAGGGTTTTCAGTCTCATTAGGTCTATGGTTTCGTCAAGAAGGTCTTCAAAATGCTCAATAATGCTAGCAAGAACATAAGGAGGTCAAATAAAATTCCAATAACAATAATTTCCATAATCACATGCTCAGTGATTTTTTTTCCTCAAAACAGGAAAATAGAGTTTTTTATGTTTTTATGTAAAAATTTGATGTAATTTCAGTTTTTCCATATGTAATAACTTTAGTGGCAACCCTGGTCACCTTGCCAAGCTTCAGCAACTCCATCCCCTGCAAGGCAAACAAAAAGTCAAAGTATTCAGTTCATAAAAGGCAAAAATAAAGCAAACTGCCCAAAAACAGAGTTTTAAAAGCAAGTCAAAGGCAAACATTACAAAGTGGGTTTTATAAGTAAAAAATTAAAATCCTTTGTATATAAACCATTTTTTATGTTTAAAGAGCTCATTTGCATCCAAAGGAGAAGTAGTGAACAAGAGAAAGGTCAAAAATCGCAAAGGAGGAAAAACTACAGCAATTTGGGCATATTTCAGAGGTGCGGCGCATTGGGTCATGGGTGCAACGCATCCATCTAGTGCGGCACATTGGGTTGCCCTCTATAGTGTAAAACTTACACAGGCATGGCGCATTGAAATGGCATGGCGCACTGGGTTTGTGGCACGGCGCACAGGGCTTCAAGCCTGATTTCATCCACAACCACCTCCCAAACTGCTAAAATTTTCTCAATCCTCATTTATTCAAGTAAGTTAACATTTCTCCATGGCTAGTGAATGAGTTTACCTTGGTGTTTATGGTGATTTAATGAGAAAAAATCAAAACCCTACCTCTTTTCATTTCTTGCCAAAAACAGTTGCATAGGGTTTGCAAATTGTAAGTTTTGCTGCCAATTTCACTCCTAGCCATTTCCCATTCCCTCACTCTTTCATTCCCCCATTCATTTTCTTCCTCTTCACATTCTTATCTACCCATTCCCTAAACCCCATATCCCTAAATTACTTATCCTAAATCCCTAGTCCTACTATCCCAAACCCTAGTTAAAGATTCCAAAACCCTAATTTCTGCCCCAAAGCCTAATTATTGTCCCTAAACCCTTCTATTCCCCAAAATCCTGTCAGCAATATTCCCAAAACCCCTCATACACATTCTCTCCACAGTCCCTCATACATTTGGCAGCAAAAACCTAAAGACACCATAAATCTCTTCATACTCATCTAAGAAAACTCAAACATTGGCAAACATGGAGTCTGATCCTTCCCATGACCGAGATGAGGAGACACTCAGTGATTCTTCTAGAGAAATGCATGCACCAAGGAGACCTCACAAGGGTGGTAAACATATACGAGAGGAGCCTACTTCACTTGCCGAGTTGCAAGCCTGTCCTCTTGCTGTCACATGCTTTCAACGCCAATCTTGTTATAAGTTCTGTGAGATGGTAGAGAGAGTCCAGTACCATCATGAGTTGGCCAGGTTGTTTGTGCTCCATCTTCATAATGGCCAAGTCACTCTAGCAGGTGTGACATTCACCTTGACACCGAAGACTATTTCTCAAGCAAATGGCATTCCAAATGTCAGTGAGAAATGGAATAAAAGGCAACAGATTGGTAGACAGCATTATGAGCCTTACATCAAGGCTGGTTATCAAAGACATCTCAGTAGAGTTTTTCCCTTCAGGTATCTGAAGGACACATATGCTCCCTTCATGAAACTTATAATTAAATATTTCAGCTGTGAGGGTCGGTTTTCTTGCTTGTATGCCTATCACATCAGGTTGTTGATGCACTTCACTAGGGTGAGAATGATGAATCTCCCCAATTTTATTTGTCGGAACATTGAGAAGATGACCACCTTAGTGCACAGGAAGCCTCCTCAGCAACAGTATAACAGCATATATCATTTTGCACTGATCAAAATTGTGGTTTTGCATCAGCTTGGTTTACAGAACATCTCATGGGAGGATTTCATTTCAAATGAGGTCTTCATAGGTCCTCAAGTAACCCCAGCAGTTTTTCATGAGGCAGGAGGGCCTTCAGATCAGCAAGAGATTCATGAGACACAAACTGCTAGTGTGCTAGCGTTTGTCACCTACCAAAAGGGCACTAGAAGGTTGTTTGGAGTAGCAAAGCAAGTACTATCTCCACCTCCATCAACAGAGCAAGTACAGGATAAGGGCAAGCAGCCATTACATGATGAGGGGCCTTCAGGAGGACAGGAGACATATTTCATTCTTATTCAGGATGATGTCACCGATTTGGGCTCACAAAGCTCAAAGCTTAAGGAGATCATTCAAGAGAAACAAGTAGACATTAATGATTTATCTCTAAACCTAAAAAGAGCCAAGTGGATAATCAAATATCTGGAGCAAAGAAACAAACAGCTAGAGGATCAGCAAACCATTATGGAGCTACAAAACATACGAGAAAACCGGCAAGCTGCCAAGAGGAGGAAAGTGAAGCTAACACCACTTGAACAAGAAATCAATGTTGATGGTGAGTCTTGGCTTAAGAGGGAAAATATCCACTTGGAAAAGTTGCTTGAGAAGGCCAACAGAGAGAAAACTATGTTGAGGCACATGGCCTACCACTACTTGGCGAGAAACAAAGTGTGCAAAGCAAGAATTAGGAACTTGAAGGCCAAGTTGAAGGAAGCATCGAGGAAGTGAAAAGAGCAAGATAGACTTAAGATCTTGGTTAAGGCTTCCTTGGCCCAACATAGCACTTAATGAAGGACACTCGGCCCAAATTTCAACAAATTTGGGACACTTTTTGCAATTTTGAAATTTTTGGCCTAAAAAACAGGTTTGTTTGCCCGATGCGCTGCGCCACCTGGCGCGCGCTTTTGATGGGGACCTCCTTTTGAGGAAAACTCAAAATTTTTGGATTTTTCATGGAAAAATATGTATGCCCACAAATGGCCAAGAAATTTTGACAAGTTTTGAGCTTCCAAAAAGGTCAAAAACACCTCAAAAATGACCTTTCTGGCCCTTCTTGGACACACGGGAAGCAGTGTTGGGAGAACTCAGTTTTGGAGGGGAAAAAGGAGGTCAAATTTAGAAATTCCTCTTGTTCTAGAAATTATATAGGCAGACCTTTCTAGCAAGCCCACTTGTAGAAAGGCCTCCAAAATCAGCTGCAAAAAGGTGCTATGCATAGGGAAATTAGCGCAGCACGTAGGAGGAATTTTCCTCACTTTGGCCAAAATACTCTGTTTTTTCACCTAGTTTCTTCACAGTTTGACTTTTCTCCTTCTAATTGTCAAATGCATGATGTAATTTAATGTGAATTGATGGATTTTGAGGTAATTATGCTAAATTTTCACTCATAGAGGTAGATTCATCCATGGAAAGGTAGTTTGCAACTGAATGAATCAGTTCCCTAGTTTTTAGAGGCAAGTTGTTCCACTGCCTACTTTTTAGTTCTCAGTTTAGAATTTGTTGGAAAATCTCCTAAACTTATGAGCTCGACCCCTAGAGGCTAGGATGAGTTGTTGGTTGCCTATATCTTGTAATTTTTCATTCATAGCAAAGGTTGGACTTTTGGGAAAGCTTGGAGCTTCATTGTATATTCATATCAGCAATTTGGCAAAGGAATAGACCAGGGTTTGCAGCACTTTATGGGATTCTTGTGGCATCTTGATTTGGTATTGTGTTTCCTTCTACAATTTTAATTTTACATGTGTTTTATGGATGTCATCATCTCTCTTTGCTTCATCTTAACTAAATCAAACAAGGATAAAGGTAGAATTCATTGATTTGCAATGCTCTACCTAGGGTTTGCTTAGTTATTTATGTGTTCAGCTATTTGAAGAGGGTCCCTAAGACTTTCTTGCCCTTTTCAACTCCTCGTCAGTCTAAAAGCTCTCCATCTCACTCAATTTGAAGTACCAAACCATTTTCCTACCTCGCCCCATAGAGATCTCTACAAAACTAAGCCTCATTCCCCGGACCCAAATCCGCCTTTCACATTTGAGCCAACAAAACATCATCAAATTCAAATCAAACTCTTCTTAACACATACCTAGCCTAAAATCAATCTTCACATCAGTCATCTCAAGCCTCATTAATCATATTTTGCTGAGATTGACAAGGAGAGAGCCCTCTCTCGACCTGGTAGGGCTAGCTACCAGGTTAAGCATGGTTGGATGTTACCCTAGATCCTACCTTTCTCAGCCTGAGGTAGATTTAGGCACTAACACAGTAGATGGACACATTGCAAGGGACAACGAAAGTTCTCGTACATCAGATTCAGATGAGGAGTTAGAACACTATCAGAATAGGTTGCATGAAGTATCTACATTACAATGTAACATAATGACTAAATCATTGTGTTGTGTATCATCGGAGGTAAGGAGTTTTCCTTATTATGATGATATAACTAACGTAGATAAATATTTGGATTCATTTGAAATGGAAGTAATAGAGAAGAGTCACTTCCAAGCCTTGGATTTGGCACTGCGCGCTACACCTGCAAGATGGTAGGGTACGCATAAATACATTTTCGATGGATGGTGTGAATACCGAAGGATGATGAGGTTTCAGTTTGGTCGCCCAAAAGTGCAATTGATAGAGAAATATGATGGGAAGAGAAATCTATGTGATCACTTAGCAAAATGGATTGACGCCTATGGAGCAGAGATGCAACCGAAGTGTGTGCATTTGTTCTGTCACACTTCGGATGTAATACCAATGAATTGGTACCTGGAAACAGATCTTTGCCACAGCACTGATGAGTGGGTTATTTTGAGACAGGGATTCTTAATTCTATTCATCTTTGAAGATGGAATTGAATGTATTGATGAAGCGTTGAGGAGTTCAAGGCAACAATCTTCGGAATAACACAGGATCCCTTGGATTTGATTCAACCAAATTGGACTACCCATCTGCGCCATGCACTGGAGTGTTATAATGTCACTGTTGAAGAAGACGATGAGGATCCAAGGAACATTAGCATCCCCGAGGTAGACGGCCACCGCGAAGTTGAGGGACCACAAATAGAGAATCCAGATATCATCGCACCATTGAAAACCATACAAGTGAATATTGGCATCGAGGCGAAGCTGAAGTTTGCAAATATAGGGGACTATTGGGATGATGCTACGTCAATAAGGTCGCTGATTCACTCCATGAATATCAGGATTTGTTTCCCACAAATTTTTTCAGACTTAAACAACATAGGTGATTTGGGAGTGATGAAAATAACCTTGAAACCAAATGCGAAGCCTATTAAGCAGAGGCCATATCACCTTAATCCCAAGTACAAGGAAAAGGTCTGCTTAGATTTGGACAAAATGCTTGCATTAGGTATTATTGATCCAGTGGAGGAATTCAATTAGGTGAGTCTAATGGTAGTTCAGGAAAAGAAGTAGAAGGATGAGATAAGGATTTGCATAGATCTCAAGAATCTGAATGATGCTTGCGTTCATGATTCTTTTCCAACTCTGTTCATAGATGAGGTATTGGATAATGTCTGTGGACAAGAAGCATATTCGTTCACTGATGGGTTCTCTGGATACCATCAGATAAATATTGTGCCAAAAGATTAGAGTAAGACTACCTTTGTGACCAAGTGGAGATGCTTTCAGTATACGGTAATACCTTCTGGACTTAAGAATGCGTCGGTGATCCTCTTGCGCATAGTCATTGTGGCGTTCAAGGAATTCATTCACACACTGCAAGCAGGTGTGATCGCAAAGATTAAGGCCCAGGAGCAGCGTGCACTGAGCATGATCAGCGAGTATAAGGTCAACAACGAACAGATGTTTGTGGAGAAAACAGTAGTGCTGGAAGCATGGAAGAAATTCTAGGTGCAAAACGAACAAACTGCAGTCGTGGTGGCTGAGGCATACAGGAAAGTCCTTGAACTGCATATCAGGGAGGAAGTGTTGGTGGATGCAAAGACTAGGAAGTTGGCTGCAAGTGTACGTGATGAAAAAATAGAAGTGGCCAAGGTTAAGTTTGAACTGAACCTAAAAATTAGAGAGCTATAGTTGAAGTCATAGCCTTCAACTCAACTAGAGGTCAGAGAACGATGTGAAGCAGCTGTGAAGGATGGAGTTGCAGCAGTGGATGCCGCATTGGGGGATTGCACCAAGATTTTTGAGCAATCCATGGAGGTAGTCACGATGTTGTAAGAAAACCCTAATGTTAAACACGGAAGCACGTGAATTGCAGCAGCAGTATGATGAAGCAAGAGCGACAGCATGCACTGTCGCTATATCACAACGATTGGCCAAGCTACATGAGGCAAAACAGTTTCTTGAACAAGTGGAGGCAGTGCAAAGGAAAGAGGCAATCCTCAAGGCCAGATTTGGGCCTTGGATGGATGAGGCCACCATTGAGGATAAGTTGGAAATCTTGCAGAGAACGTAGCAGAAGATCAAGGAAGACAGCGCAGGAAGAGCAACAGAGCAATTGGTGGAACAGATCAAACAAGCATCCATGTAGAGCGTGACTGAGGTAGCAGTGGCACAAGTAGAGCTGGGAGGTCTCCACAGTAAGATCTCCATGCCAGCAGAGTGAATCAGTGGTGAGTCACGATATTTTTGTGGGGGGCCTATTGGGATAGGGTCCCTTAGGGTCAATTTTGGGGCAAGAGCCCAAGTTTTGGGGCAAGAAACCAAGTTTTGCTGTAAAAGTGTAAAGTCTCCACAAGTTGTGGTTGTGGAGCGTGTAGATGGTAAAGTGGGTTTTACCCTTATTTTATGTAAATTGTGTCAACTTGTATAGACCTACCCATGATCCGCGAACCATGGGATTGTAGAAAAGGAGAGTCTTAGAGAGTCTAAGGCAGAAGTAGATATGAATGTAAACAAGTGTAATGGTTCTATAAGAGAAAGAGTGAAGAAGTCTTAGAGTAGAAGAGAGGCTCTTCAACTGTGTGCGTAGAGGCCTAGAGTAGATTTCGCAACTAAGTTCGTAGACCCCTGTAGCTGAGTGCGCAAAGAAGTCTTAAGTCTATAAGAAGAAATAAAGTATTAATGAAAAGATTATTCCAAAAATTCCTATTTTTATCTATTCCCTTTTGTTATGAATGAATGTGATATTATGTTATGATGAATGATGAGTTTATCAATTAATATTGTATTGATGCGCAATTTTACATGATTTATCTTGTTATATGGATGCAAGTAATAATAATTGTTTGCGCGAAGAATATCTTATTGGATGTTAAAGTTATCGAACACTTAAGTCGATCTGGGTAAAAATGGGATTAAGAGACACGTAAGTGGTTGATTCACCTATTTAGGGTTCGTGAAGGGTAGTCGTGAATTTTCGCGGAGGTATAGAATCTGATTAAGGGAAGTTATATCGATGAGCCCTAAACTTTTATCAATCTATGTGAAGACAATTTTAGGGCATAAAATGACATTACGCTAATCTCTTGGTGCGGAAACTTGGTTCCAGCATCCCCCCATACTGCTTCAGGTGAGACTTCAGTCCAGGCTCCACGGGTTGATGCAGACAAGGCCAGTAGTGTAGGGATTTGTTTGGCAAAACTTAACTCTAAACCTGGGTTAGGACCCACTAAGCCAACACCATGGAGGACATTTGAAGCGCCTACTACATGGCACCCTCTCGACATTTCGTACCCCCCCTCACTTTCTTCTCATTACCCCCCCAAAAAAATTCTTATGTTTTTTACTTATGCCACTTCCACTTCCACTCATTTCCCACCATGTGGACCTGTTGTCCCCACCTTCCATTAGCAGCTACATGCCACGACATATCTCTGACCCCACTATACTTACCACCTTAGCTTGCCTTCCCTCCACGTGCTCTCTACCAGCTCACCCTCACGGACCCCACTCCCGTGACTACTCCTGACCATTAAACTTATCCTGATGACTCACTTCCTCCCAATCTTATGTTGCCATGTGGCACCCCTCTCGCAATGTCAACAAGTCATTACTGTATTAACTCCCTTCTGCTCCCTATGCAATGGACCCTCTCCCCATTAATAGTAAAGTATTAATTAGTAATTGGGTAATTCCTCTATATAAACACTCTGAAACCATAAAACTTATTTCTTTCACCGTGTCCTATGATCAATAGCAAGTTACAGATTCTTAAGCCACAACAATGACCAATTAAATTTCCTAGCCATTATTGTTTCAAACTATCATTAGGGACCCAGATTAGTGTTGAAAAGTGTGCAACAAGAAATGCTTGTTGAGAATGCAACAAGATGATGGAGCTTAGTGGAAAGGAGTCGCCTTCACTAAGTGGTCCCGCAGGCTATTT
>APFE031163107.1:185266-205399 GCA_000404065.3 Pinus taeda | reverse complement strand
TATTAGTTAATCATATTTCTTAGTTTTTAGTGATGATATTCAATAATACAATATTTTATTATTGTTTTATTTTTGTAATGAAACTTTTATGTCTATTATTTTTAGTTTAATTAAACTATAAGTAAGCTAGGGAGCATGTACTAGCTAATATGTAACCTTTGTTTATTCTTATCATTAAGAGCGAGCAAAAATTGCTAGTTATTTTTGTTAATCTAGTCCAACTCTTTACAGTACTAAAATTGATTAGACTACATAAATCATAAAGATTCACCCAAATTAAAATAACATAATTTTTTTAATTTGAAAGATAAAACAAGACCATCAAAATGCAAATAAATAACTTCCCTAGAAAAACCCCAAATTTATATCCAATAAAGAAAAAATAAGTTAAAAACACACCCAAATTAGAATTATAGATGCCATTTTTCTTGCAAATAAAAATCTGAAGATAACATGTTCAAACATAACATATAAGAACCCATGAAGCATTCATGAACTTAAAATTTTGACTTACTTACCATATTGAAGTGGAAAGTGAAGAAGCCTCTTGAGACATGCCCTTTCACATGTGTATGCATTGAGTTTATATAATTTACCAAAGTGGAAAGTGAAGAGAGTTTATATAATTTACCAAAGTGGAAAGTGAAGAAACAGTATCCATTGCTTTTATATAAGTTATATCTAATTGCCTATTCCCCATGGGTTTGGCCATGCCCAAAGTAAATATTTCATCTAAAATGTGGATTAAAAACAAAAATACAAAAAGTTGTGGTTTTTTTTTTTTTTTTTAATCTAGGAAACTAAGGTCAGGCACATTCTTCATCTATATAACATAGTGTTACTAGGAAGCTCTAGTTTTGGCTTTTGCTCGAGGACGAAGACAAAGTGGCTGTGAACAGGGATTCCAGAGGGTCACCGTGTTTAAGCTGTGTTTGTTCAACACGTAGATTCTCTGCAGCTGATGAATCTGTCACCGTCTTCTCGCCTTCAAAGATTTGGTGGGCACTCACTGTCTTTATATCTGCGCATATTCAGGACATCTTGACCGCAGATTTGTTCTATTCTGTTGTGAATCCCTTCTAAATTATGCGCTTTGATTTTTATTATACTTCCATGCAGAGTGGAGGTTGTGCAGAGTTGAGGCTGTGAAGGAAAGATCAAAGCTTTCATTGTGTGTATAAAAATGGGTCATCACCACCACATATTCAGGACATCTTGACCGCAGATTTGTTCTATTCTGTTGTGAATCCCTTGTAAATTCTGCGCTTTGATTTTTATTATACTTCCATGCAGAGTGGAGGTTGTGCAGAGTTGAGGTTGTGAAGGAAAGATCAAAGGTTTTCATTGTGTGTATAAATGGGTCATCACCACCACATATTCAGGACATCTTGACCGCAGATTTGTTCTATTCTGTTGTGAATCCCTTGTAAATTCTGCGCTTTGATTTTTATTATACTTCTATGCAGAGTGGAGGTTGTGCAGAGTTGAGGTTGTGAAGGAAAGATCAAAGGTTTTCATTGTGTGTATAAATGGGTCATCACCACCACATATTCAGGACATCTTGACCGCAGATTTGTTCTATTCTGTTGTGAATCCCTTGTAAATTCTGCGCTTTGATTTTTATTATACTTCTATGCAGAGTGGAGGTTGTGCAGAGTTGAGGTTGTGAAGGAAAGATCAAAGGTTTTCATTGTGTGTATAAATGGGTCATCACCACCACCACCACCACCATGAACAGGTGAGTCCCTTTGACGAGGCGCTGATGTTCTGCCTTTGCTGTCCATGTTATTTGGTAAGCTCTGTATTCCGAGGCGTTGGGCGATGCTTCTATGTTCTCTGCTACCCATTTCTCCAGTGCTTTGGCCTTCATCACCATCATTGAGGTTGAAAACGCCTTGATTTCACTGGCTACCCAATTTAGGATAGCACCATCTTTGCGGTTTTGGCAATTTTCTTTTCTAAGATTTTTTTTAACATCGTGCCAGATCAAGAACATTGCAGAACTAGTTGAAGTCGAGATTGATATTTTTAATAGTGGTGAATAAGCCATGTTTAGGGCATATAATTGACTAGAACTGTTCAGAACTAGTACAGATTGTTTTTCTAAATGGTTGTGAATAAAACTCAGAGAAGATATGGTTGGCTATCCTTTTTGTCGGGCTTTCCTTTCCTTGTGGATCTAAATGAGGTGGTATCAGTGATGGTAAAGAATTGCATTGAACATACTCAAATGTCATTCATTGCATTGTATAGAGAGAAGCAAAGTGCTCAGCAACCCCGTTAGGGCATCTTAAACCTGGTGCTCAGTAACCCCATCAGAGCATCATAAATCTGGTGCTCAGGAACCCCATCGGAGCATCTTAATTCTGGTGCTCAGCAACCCCATTAGGGCATCTTTATTCTGGTGCATGTAATATTAAAGAAATGAAATAAAGGGCCGACTTATTGATCCTCCTAATAATTGTCATAATGATCGAAAGCAAAAACATGAAAAGTCCTATTTTATTAAACAACAACAGCATGAATTTATCTTAACCTCAGCTCTGTTTTATGGATCCATCTTAATATTAACACTGTTTAATGATAAAAAAACAATGAGATATACAGTATCGATTTTTTATCTTTCTTGAACCAGGGTTAAGATTAATGTTAAATACATCTTATATACATCAATTGACAGCATTGGAAAACAAATTACATTTCAAGCTTTCCCACTGAGCAGTGCAAAAACAATAAATAGTAAAACAGCATCTGAAGCTTCAGGATTATGGCATGTAATGATCAAATGGTTGTAAAAAATGATGATGCGTCGGTTGAGAGTGTTCTCAAGTATTGCTCCATGTATCATTTGCAAATCTGTGTTTGTTTCTTTGACATGAAAAGAAATAGACTCTTCTCTAGGAAATTATATTTATATGCAGCAGATTCTCTTCTGACTAGTGTTATCGCTTGATATAATATACCTCAATACTTCACCCTGTCAACTCTGTTGCCAGAAATTCAAATTATATGTCACAAGCAAGAAGATTTCATGACATGTGTTTTTCTATGCAGCAGATTCTCTGCTGACTAGTGTCATCTCTTGATATCATATACCTCAACAATTCATCCTGTCAAATTTGTTGCTAGAATTTCAATATACCTGTTACAAGCAAGAAGATTTCATGGCATGCATTTTTCTATAAAGCAGATTTGCTGCTCACTAGTGTCATCTCTTGATATAATATACCTCGCTACTTTGCCCCGTCAACTCTGCTGCCAGAAATTCAATTTACATGTCACAAGCAAGAATATTTCATAACATGTATTTGTAGATGGGAAAAATTCAAAAGACCCTATGGAAGTTTACGACTAGCACCTAAAACCTGAATGCTCAAGGGATATTTGACAATCAGTCATCCAATTAATGTTTGCACTCGAGAGGAGAACAATATCCAGGACAACTTGGCATTGAAGTGTAAGTAAATAAGAAAGGAGGATCATTATTAATTTTTTGGGCACCCTATTCTCAGTAATTAGAAATATGATCTGCACCTCCATGACATCAATCGGTTTTCCATCCTTGCTCTATTGGCTTATACTGGCCCTTTCTTGCTTAATTCATGAATAAAATCAGCACGATTGTTGGGAATTTATTGTGTGTAGAAGGAGGAATCTGAACGTTCTGGTAGAGTTTCCTATGCCTTGTAGGTTTGGCTTGGGTTTTAACTATATTTTGTAATTTTTTGCTGGGAGAGTTTCCTGATTGGGGAAAATTCTAAGTGGTCAATATCCATTTATATGTTTTTATATTTGATTCTACATTTGTATAGCTTTTGTTTGTTTATAGAGAACTTTTTTCTTTTTCCAAATAAAAATTCATGGCATCAAATGGACAGTGTACGTTACCAGCATTACAGAAAGTACAGTATACGGTTCCAAATGGACAGTATATGTTACAAGCATTACAGAAAGTAGTTTACAAGGGGAAAAAATATAAGACCAGGTGACATTAGTGCATAGTGTTTCCTGTCAATCATAAAGCAGACAAAGGTAGAGAGTGCAACTTGCAGAATCTGGTTTTCAGTCTTTGTTGTATAACAAATTTGGTCCTTGGGAACCAACCAAATAAGTAATTAATACGCTCATCTTTGCAACACACCTGGAAATTAAATATAGCAGCCAAGGTTTACTTGTGGATTCCAGCAAACATGAAAGGCCTTTTAGGACCCTAAAGGGCCTTCAAAAAGTCTTTCAGACATACCATTCCAAAGGTCAATACCAGAAACCTGAACAGGATCATAAGTTGATCCTTAAATTTTAGAATCTGGCTAAATTTCAGGTGTTCTTGTGTTATGTCTAGTTGGTGAATTTTAATCAACTAAATATGCTACGACTTTAGTTTCAACACAAATGTCTTTGTAAATTGCAGACTACACTCTGTCGTTTGGTCTCCCTTCCGCTTTTCCAAGAACTTCAGCTTCTTCACTTCTCCTGGGTTGCATCTTAGACCATAATGGTTTTTATGATATTCAGGTTGTGAATTTAGAATGCATGGCTTTTTGAATCTAACCTATTGGCTCAAGAGAAATGCATAAAAAACTTGTAATTCTGATTGAAAACCTATGCAAGAGAAATGCATAAAGACCTCTGATTGAAAACCTATGCAGTCTGAAGGTCACATTATTACTTTACCTATGCAGTCTGACAGAAGGTCACATTATTACTTTATCTATAATGAAATAAAAATAGCCTATGTAGTCTGTGTTCCCTTCCCCTCCATGCTTTTTCAGAATGAGGCAATTGTATGTCGGAACGAGGCTTTGTGCATCTCAGTTATTTAGTGTTCCAAAATGATTGCTTCTTTTGAGATACATTCCGTATGTTTCCTCCTTGGTTAGTATTCTTTCAAAATATTGGGTTTATAGCACCTTCATTTAGAGTAGGTTAAATAAATGAAAGGATATGTTTCCTGTGTCTTTATGCAAGATAAAAGTGAATACATGAATATAGAAAAATATTACATACAATGCAAATGTCAATCTGCTTGCTATCTGGAAGAATGTTAGGCAATCTTATCATTGTTTTGTTTAAAACTTATAGAACCTATAAGTCAATTAATTAAAGATAATATTGTTTAAAACAGAAAATGGATGTTAAATATAGTCAAAGATAATATTGTTTAAAACAGAAAATGGATGTTAAATATTGTAGAACTTCACTTTATCAAAAGTAAAAGTTCATAATTGATGAAACCAAGTACAATAAGTGTTTTAAGTGACTTTTTAAAACAAATTTATAAAAAAATCTATGAAAACTGTTATGGAAATCATTTTAACAAAAAATGGGACGAAAGAAGATCTTAAGGGACTTCGATTAGATTAGGTTATAATTGCAAGTCGGGAGAATAAATATTCACCACAACTTTCCAAAGCACTGTAAAGTTTAAAACTATTTTCATGGGAATCTAGATACGGATGGCTATAGGAAGCATTTTATGCAATTTTGAAGGGATACATGGTTAATATGCTCAAAATAATGGGGATTCCCATTATTTATAATGGGGATTTTATCAGTAATCGTGGAAACTATGAAAGTAAGAGAGGGTTTAGCCGTAGCAAAGAAATTTATAAATTATTGTGGATATTTTACAGGTCAACTCATCGTCACATTTATGAATATGTTACTATAACTAACAATTACACCACATGTTGCAAAAGAAACATTGTAAAGCTCTATCATATGGAATAATAACATAGATGAAAAAAATGTGATATGTTATGTGATCTAGATGTTGCCTAGTTTGGACTTGTTTCCTTTGCAATACAAGTTACTTACTAAGAATAGGTAATAAATGAATTTAACTTTACAACAACCTCTCCCCTAGTTTTTTTGTTAAGCATACCATTCTATAAAAACAAACATTTTCCTCCACTCTAATTGAAAATTGAGAATGGATTGACAGGGGAAGGGTGATGGTACAACACAACAACTTTCTATTATTTGTGATTTCATTGTGAGGGCATGATCATAATTGGATTTGGTGATGTTCATATTCTCCTCATTTCCTCCTCAACATCTCCAATACTAAATCAATGCAACATATAAAGAAAAAAATAATATGGGTCGTCTCTTCATTATCAATATGTTAAGTGCCACATAATCAACACCTTAGTAGTTGTGCCTTGAAGAACATGCTCCACACCTATCTTTGTGTTGAATTTATCCAACAAATTACACAAAATGGAGCAACCTCAAATTTTGTTATTAACAAATGAACACTTAAAAAGAAAAGGTCAATGGCTAAGGTAAATGTAAGTGATTATACAAACACTACCCCAAATTACACAAATGGAGCATCCTCAAATTTTGTTATTAACAAATGAACACTTAAAAAGAAAAGGTCAATAGCTAAGGTAAATGTAAGTGATTATACAAACACTACCCCTAAATTACATTTTTGTTGGAAAACTAAGTTTCAGATTTCAGATGTCACCGAATATAAATTTTTCAGTGTCTTAAAGATGCAAAGACAAGTCAATCTCCATGTCTTTTGTATTAAAAACGACCATGTTTCAATTTGTAGCTGGTTGTAGAATGGTGCAATTATCATGACAAAAAATCAATCCAAATCAATCTCTTGGCTTTGCATGGCCTTCAAACCTATTGGCTTATGCATCAAAGTACACAACCTAGTGATCTAATCTCATTATGACCTAAGTTCTTGGAGCAAGGTTATCAACCTTCAAGAAGAATTTCTTTTGGCATGTAGTTTACATATAACTTTGTCCATGACTCCCAAAATCCATGAGATTACCCTCTAACGTAAATGAAACATTACGTTTCCATTGGAATACAAATCAATGTTAATCAATCTCTTGGCTCTCCATGGCATTCAAAACTCTCTTAGCGTCTGCATCAAACTACATAATGAGATAAATATCCTAATCCATTGAAGCACATCCATACCAATCTTCTCAGTAGTCTGTAGAAATGATTCAATCTATGAAGGCATTGCGTAAGTGGGAGCCATGCAATCCCCTACAACCCCAGTAGTGAAACCACCGTGAGGGGCTATTCTATTGGGCTCAGAAGATGGCAGAGAATGTCTATATGTCATCTAATGAAAAGAGAGCCCATTCCATGTAAAGGAAAGTAAGTCTTCAGAGTCCCTGACAATACCCAAGTAGCATAATTTAGTACCCGAGCTAGAAAAATATATTCTAAAAAATTTTGGTTCCTAAAGATGTGTTGCACATAAAGCATTTTATGTGTGTATGGATATTGGTTGAAGGGGAATTATGTGTGATGTAACCAAAGTGTTTTCTTGATGTGGTTGGACAACACTTCTCATTGTTTCCTTGGTGTTAATATTATTGAATATTCCATCTCCGGTGGAATGAAGGAAGAACCTTATAAATCTAATTTGTAGATAGGCAAATACTCATTCTCAAGTTTTCTAACAAGTATTTAAGTACTCCAAGTAGTGAGTTCACGATCTTTTCCCTTTTGATTATCAACCACAATGGAACTTGTTCTTTTACCTCTAACGTGCCCCACAAACATTATATGTAGATATTCAACCACAATATTATATGTTGTCATATAGTTCTCCAAAATGTTAAGCTTATTGAAACCCTGTGAGCTTTCCTCATGTTCCAATGCAGTAGGTTGAAGTTTTTTTTATTGCAAGGTTCAACACCAAAGATCCTAAGGCTCCCAGACTAATGACATCCTCTCTCCTTCAAACATCAAATACTTGAGCTTCATGGGGATGTGTGAACTTCATCATACAAGTTGATCTACTCCAACCTCTACCCTCATCCAATCTTAGTGGACAGAAAGAATGGAACTTTGGTTTTGTTAGACCTACTTATATCTAACCTCCTAATAACAATTGTTTAAATTACACTGTATAACCTATCATGAGTTATTTAGGATTGCAGTGGCATATTTGAGTTTATAAATCTAGGAAATTTACATTGTATTTGAACTTTCATCATATGGAGTTTGTATATATGCATAGAAATATGTATATGGATTTGAAACCAAAAAATCTGCTAGCATTAGCCACATAACTTGTTGGACTATGGTGTCTTATCTTTTAACATTACCTTGGAAAACATGATAAGTTAATGTATTGTGCTACACTCCCCTTAGCTATTGGGCTGCATTTTTCATTATCCATGTTACTTGTGATAGATGGAACTGACTTGTTTGAGAACAACATACAACCCTTAGGGACATCCCCCGAAACTACAAAGCCAAACTAAATAATTTAAGATTTTTGACGCATTTTATATGAAATTTAAAAACAAAATTAAATGCATTTTCAATATACAAGTGATTTGAGAATTTTGAAAAATCCGAGAACATTTAAATCATGTTAATTTTGCACATCAAAATTGTGAATCTACAAATACCAAAACCACTTGCCACAATGGTTTGACCCACAATAGTTTTATATGTTTTTGTTTTTCGTGGAATTTGATAACACATTTTGTATGAGATTTAAAAACAAAATTAAACGCATTTTCATTATACAAGTGATTTGAACCACTTGCCACAATGGTTTGACCCACAATAATTTTATATGTTTTTGTTTTTTCGTGAAATTTGATAACACATTTTTATATGAGATTTAAAAACAAAATTAAATGCATTTTCAATATACAAGTGATTTGAGAATATTGAAAAATCTGAGAACATTTAAATCACGCTAATTTTTCACATCAAAATTGTGAATTTACAAATACCAAAACCACTTGCCGCAATGGTTTGACCCACATTAATTTTATATGTTTTTGTTTTTTCGTGGAATTTGATAGCACATTTTATATGAGGTTTAAAAACAAAATTAAGTACATTTTCAATATACAAGTGATTTGAGAACTTTGAAATATCTGTGAACATTTAAATCACGTTAATTTTACGCATCAAAATTGTGAATCTACAAATACCAAAACCACTTAAAAATAACCAAAATTTAGAAAAAGTAAACACCCAATTTTTATTAGAACGAGACAAAATGATATGTTCAACCATTCCTTTAATAAATTGGATTATGAAGGTTGACTAGTCAGCGATGGTCATGCGCTCCAGAAGCAAGAATTTTTGTGTGCATGCATGGTGTCGTTAGGGTATGTATGGTGCGCCTTGGGCTTGTGTTTTTTTTTTAGAATTCGGAAGATGGATAGGAGGAGTCGTGAAAAGCTTGCTAGAGAATGTTTATTAGCACTGAAAAGGAGCAATCCTCTAAGTTATTTGCCTTGGATTGTTTGGCAGGTCAGTCATAGCCGAAACTTCCTCTGGATGGCCTTGCTCCCAAACGCGTAACTGTCGCTGGAAGCTTTAGATTTCTTAGATAGCCAGTGAAAGTGGACGTGAGGGATTAATAAGCAAAGTTATTGTGATAGCTCATCAACACTTCCAGCTATTCTACTGTTGATTCAGAGAATCCTCCAAAATCTGGATATTCCATTCCCTACAAAACAAATAAATATATTATATAATATATATATATATATATTAATATATATATATATATATATATATATATATATATATATATATATATATATATATATATATATCCCAAACAATGTGTCGTCTCTTTTATAAAAACAAATTTCCATATGACGAAAATTACATTATGTGTCTCGCGCTCAGAACCAAACCAACTAATGAGTATACATTTTCTAACAATCGAAATGGGTGGAACAAATCAAAAGACCATAGAACAGTGAATTCAAAAGAAAGAGGAACAAATCATTCTAAGACCATAGAACAGCGAATTCAAAAGAAAGAGGAACAAATCATAACAAGAATGAAAAACGGGGAATTACAAGGTGAACTATTTGTGCGAATTGAAACAAAAAGTTCGGCAACTATGAATATTATTATAATAATCAAACAGAGAAATCTTATACCAATTTCGGCCACCACTGAGAGGATGACATTTCCATCTTTCAATTGCTTAAGGAATGTGCGCACAACTATAAGTCTCAGTTGAAGTTGTAGAAGACCATAACATTGGAGCCAATGGAGGGTAGGAAGGAGGGTGGGATGATACAACGGGAAATAAATGATCACTATCTCTTGCCCCAAGGTGAGAGCACTGATTAATAACCCTTGCCAGAAGAAAGGAAGGATGTCGAACATATATGAACGCGATGTAGGTCGTTACCGTAACGAACTACCCTAACTTCTAACACAACATTTATTATAACTGATTATGATGATCGGATGGTGGAAATCATTTTAATCGTCTCACACATAAAATCAACAATCCAAGACGGTACATCGAGGCAAAGAAAAACACATTACGGCATAAATATAATAAGATTATATTCATTTTTTTATGAAAAGTAACTAAGGAAAAGTACAATGACAAAAAAGCATATCAATAATACATTGAACACAAGATGTGCCTAGCAATAATATATTTAACACCAATAATACATTGAGCTTGTAGGGATGAAAGCTCTAGCAATAAATAAATATTATTCCTTTCTTTTTATTCTAGTGCAAAATACAAAGAAATATAATCAACCATTATGGAGTAGATGGACATCGGATGACACACTTCCTTTTCTCGACTTTGATATCTCACTCCTTCACTCTACTTGAATATGGAGGAATAAATCAATACAATGGGAATGAAACCCCATTCTTCACATGCCACCCACTTATTAACATGCCATGAAAGTCATTGGGCTTAGGGTTAGGCTTTTAGCATTCCCCAATTACCAATTAGGGTAGGGTTTTTTACCCTTTAAAATATCATTGAAACACCATAGGTGGCTAGCTCCATATGTGTGAATTATAGGAGATGACATAACTTCTACTTGGTATTGATGTGGTAAGTATAGGTCAACTTTTAAAGATCATAAATTCTAATACAAACTCTAATTGAGGTTTTGTTGGAGCATTGGAAAGATATCCATGTGTACTAACCCCTAGGGTAGTCCTCTTCACCTATAATGATTATTTTTTCAACCCAAATATGGTGCCTTTTTGGGCCCCAAATGGGTAACTCCATCTCAGCTTCCAAAAGTTAGAGGAGGTAATCCTTAAACAAGAATTATGTTGGTGAAGGTGCAAGTGTCTCACTTGTCTGAACTCAAACCAAGAATATATTATAAGAATTAGATAATGGAAACAAAATATGAAGCATGCCATCCACCTAAAATTAGGTAAATTAAGTAGTTAATACAAGAAATTGAGAACTAATTTGGTAGAAAAAAGAAGTGGGTCTATAAATGAATAAGGAATTGATGAGTTTTTGTTCTTTGCCTCGTCAAATCCTCATTAAACTTGGGTTAGAATATCGATTTTCAACTGGGTTGTCACAACATGAGACCTTGATCCTAGAACCATTTAGAAACAAGATTGCATCCTTAAATTGTATGGTGACAAAATTGATTCTTCATCTAAAATGATGAAAAAACTAATATAAGGTAGTAAATATTGTTAACAGTAACCATGGTTTGGTTATTGGTGAGGCATCTAACCTACATAGAGACATGCAAATCTTCTCATGCCTTTTATAATTCTCCAGTGCACAACATACATCAAATATCAATGGGACTTAATTAAGTAGTTGCAGTATGTTGAGTATATGATAACATATACTCATTTAGTTGGAGTTGTGAAATTATTTCCATGTTGAATGTCCCGGAGGAGAAAAATCATAGCTTAGGTAGTCAAGCTTATGTGATTTTGTATTTTGAGTCTTAGGGCACATTTATTGGTCATCTTATCTCATCAATTGTATGTCTTAAAAACATCATTATCATGCGCAAGCCCAAGTGGCCTAGCTTATCTACAACATAAGACTTAAGGGAGCCATATGATATACACCCTATTACCTAAGCTAGGTAAAGTTGTGAATTTTCAAAGAGCTAGTGTGCATGAACAAAGTGATGATAAAACTCTCATTGCCATTGTTGTTTATGAATATGTTATTGTTTAGTGAAGGCCTTAGATAATGCACCCTTTGAGGTCATTTTGTGGGTTTGATTCCACCCAATTCTATCATTGGGGTTTGGGTTAAGGAATCCTAGGAACCATATGTCTAGATTTGTACAAGCACTTGCAGCGTGATTAAAGGCTTTTTTTTAGTTTACATTAAGGAAGATAGTCATTGTAATGAAGTCATTTATTATGGTTGTTGGATATGTCACAAAACCTTAGTTGTATTGTCAAAACAACATGAAGCTTTATCTACAAATGAAGCTACACAACTCTCATGTTTAGTTTAGTTAGAGTTCCCATGCTTACCATGCAATCTTTGGATTTCCTAGAACACATCTCTATGCCAATGGGAAGTTCATGTTCCATGAGCCTCATACTCTTTTTCATTGTATCCTATAGAAGAGAGTCTACCTTGGCGTTAATATTTCCAAGGACTTTAAAGAACTTGTTTATATCCATGTTAGGGGGAAATCCTTAAGGCAATCAATTAGGTACATTAACTTAATACTTTTTTCAAGCTCCCAAAGCTAAACTGTAGAATTAGGGATTGACCCTTTGGTGGCCAACTCAAGACAAAAAATGAAAAACATGCCAAAGCTCCTAGGTCTCAAGTTTAAAAGGTCTCAACCTTTATAAAAGAAGAAGGTTGGGTCTAATAAAGGACCATCTACACCAAAGGCATTGCTTGCTAAGAAAGTGGTTTGTTAGGGCCAATGCCTTCCAAACTTATTGTCCCAGGTGTTGAATTTTTATAGCTACAGTCGATATTTTTCCTATACAAATTGACCCTCAAAAGAAAAATCAAAAGGAAGATTATTTGAAATTCAAAATTAAATTTATTTTTCCCTCCAAAAGACAAATCGGCTCCTCCACAAGTTCAAGTTGGCTCAACCCCACATTCACACCACTAGTGGCACCTTCCATCATTATCAAAAGGTCGTTTGGCCTCCTCCTTTGGGCATAATTTGGATCACAACAAGGATGACTTTGAGGCAAAAAAAGGACAAATTTGAGGCATGATCTAAGGCAGAAAGAGGATGAATTTGAGGCAAAATAAGAGGACCGAAATTCTGGGCAGCAAAATGAGTTTATGGGTCGCAAACCGAAGTTTTGGGCAGAAGGTCGGAATTTCAGGAGGTCAGATTTATCTTTGTTTGACTAGGTTTGATCGGGGTTTGGGTACTGGTCAGCTTGAAAGATCAAATTGTATCTCTTGTTGAACTGAATAATTTCTCTAAGAAAAGGTTGTTGGGTTTTTCCTTGGTTAGGGTTTTCCCAGGATAAACTTTGTGTCTCTACTGTTTGGTTATCTCTTCATGATTCTACTGTCATCATTGTTTTTACTGTTGAAGATTTTCTATGTATAATTTCTTAATGATGAATGTGACACATGAAAAATTAATGGATAAGTCATTGGAAGTAATTATTTGTCTAGGAAGTCATGAAAAATCAACATGGTATTAGAGTTGGTCAAAGAGAAGCCACTAAAAAGACTTGAAGAAAGCCAAAGTTTCTAGCTCAAACGATGAAGGAAAATATGTATCTAATAAGTATCTGTGTCCTGTACTTGTGTATTAAAGAAGGGAGGACTGATGCCCTAATCCAAACTCTAAATGGAGGCCCGCATCCAAAGTCCTGTCATGATTTTTAGGAGGAACAAAACCCTCATAATGCCCAGTATTTCTGAGAGTCCAAACTCTATTTGTAATAAGAAATGAAACGCTCATCTGAGTTTTGTAAGGATTGAAGCCTTAAGCATGGAATTCTGAGTATGGATAGATTAATTTGATTTGAATCATGTTCATGGCAATCCATGATCAATAGTATATTAGGAGTTTCTCCTAGAAGTTTCTTTGCTTAACCATTAGGAGGACGAAAAATGTCCTCAGGATCGAGGACATGAAGCTTAGAAAGACCCGAGAGGCCTCATGGACATAGGTTGTTGATGATATTAGTCTATTGTAGAAGGGTAATAAATTTATTAAATAATGTATTGAAGCTCCATATGACAAGGGTCAAGGATTGGTTGAAGAACGGATTATGAAATGTAAGAGGATTTTGGCAACAAACCTAGGCCTGAGATGGTAGTCAAAAAATTAATTGAGACCCATTTCAAGCGAGTTGAAGTTTGTTTTAAGGCTCTTTCCTTAAAGCTAAACCAAATTTTAAGAAGTCTAAAGCCCTAAGGTTTCCTAACGTGTCAATAATTTTTTTTTAAGTACTGCAATATTTGTTTTCAAGTCATGTCGAAAATATGGACATGCTTTGTGTAACTCATTTGGGCTAGAGGGAATTGAGGAGGAAGACTCCTACATGTGAAAGTAAGAAAATATTGTTACCTTGACAATACAAAACAATGATGCCTCAGAAATTATGGATAAAAGTTGCAAATATTTGACCATTGTTTAAGGAAAAGCTTTGGCAATTGACTATAAACATTGTTAAAAACAAAGTAAACCTTTTTAGGTCTCTTGTTGAGGCAAAATCTACTTTGGATACACTTGTTTCAAGTGGCATGAATTGTTAAGGCATATTGATGATTTGAATTTGAAAGCGAAGAATTCATTGTGCCATGATGATCATACACAGGGACAAAGTTCAGTTTTTTGAAATTAAAGGGGCGTTTATAAGTTTACAGTGAAGAAGAGTCCCTCATCAGTTTTTGGAAAATGAAATTTCTTATTGCAAAGACCGAGTCACCTTCAAGACCAAAGTTGCCCTTATAAAGGACAAATTATTGTTGTTGTTGCAATGGCTTTGAGGAGGCCGAGCAACTTGGTTTGCAAGGATCGAGAGTACTCATCTGTGATTTTTCCTATTACTACTAAGTTCTATTAAGCCTGATTTTGCATTCATACCATTGCTTACAATTTTGTAATATGATTTGGGATCAAATTCTTTTGACAATGACATTTTATGGTTGATAAATGTGGAGTGACCATTTTGAGTATTAACTGTAGATTGTTTGATGGAGCGAGTTTTCTAGTGATAAGGTTCATAGGTGGTCTATGATTCTCAAGGATTCAAAATGATCAATTTCTTTTTCAAAAAAAATGATTGGTTCCATGACTATGGCAGGGTAGTTTACCTTAGTTGGTTCCATAACAAAGTTTGTTGGACTTACATAGGATATTGATGGAACTTAGAAGTATTAAGGTTTGTAGACCCTAGAAGTCTTTGGAAAGTCCTAGGGTTTATGGATAAAATCCTAAAACTAGACCTAGATCAATGTTTTCGCTAAATATATCTCATGAAGGAAATGAAAGAAACATATTGATGATGGGGACGAAGGTGATGAGATGGAGTTCAATGACTTTTGCAAAAAGTAAAATATTTAGAGGGAGTTGACAATCCCCCACAAATCTCAGAAGATAAGTACATTATATCTCTCTTCCTTGTTTATGAGCCACTTGTCTTTGTTTCTTTTGTTGGTTCGTAATCAGTTCTTCCATGGCCTCCTACTGAGGATTGTAGGTACATTGTGAAGGTTGTCAAGGCTCTGGAAGCAAGTGGAAGTATTGGAAGAATGAAGCAAAAATTGTGGCAAGAGGATTCTCCCAGGGTCAGTGATTTGTGGAGGGAGAAATTGTACGAACATCTATAATCATGCTTGATGACCAAAAGTGCTCCCAATTTAGAGGGAGAAAGCATGCCAACAAATTTGAAGGATGTCATTATATTGATATTTGTGGAAAGTTGGTTATGACTTCAAGATGGATTTACAAGATCAATATGGCAGTATAGAAAAGTACAAAGCGAGGATTCTCCCAGGAAGAGGGAGAGGACTATGAGAAGACATCTCTCCAGTTATAGTTTGCTTGGAAAGTGATAAGAAGGGTAGCTTCAAGATTTATTTGATCAAGTACAATCGTGATGATAGATGCACATGGTACCACTACATATGGATCATGGTACAAAAGGAAGCAGTGAGGCTCCAGTGTATTTCTATGGTCGAGCAAGTTGTTAACATTCTCACAAGCCTTTGTCCTGGAATGAAGTTTGCATACTTCATGGACAAGCTTGGAGTGATTGAGAATGCTTCCCTCTGTTAGAGTGAGTGTTGATGTTGTAGCATTAAGGGGTAGACATACTCCCTCAGTCAAGGTATTGACTTGGTCATCGGTAGTGACCGAGAGCCATGTAATGTGGCTTGGGAGATTGTCCCAATGAGCATCAAGGCCCTGAGTGCTTCCCCTGGTCAGAGGTTACCTGACTATATTTCCAAGGGTTACTTGACTGGTGGGTTGAGTGAGTGCCTCATAACATCAGACAAGTATTTTTACCATTCAATGACATGACAACATTTGGGAATGGTAAATGCACCCAGGGTTTCACCATGGGTCGGGGAATACTTGACATGACTCTAAGTGACGGCTTGGTAGATTGGTGACCCAACAACTAGTCTTGTGTCAGGGGGTACCTGACTAGCCAAAGGGTATTTGGCTTATGGATGACTAGATCCCTTGCAAAGGATATGTGACTAGTGGGTAACTATATCTTTTGCATGATGCTATTGTAGGATGCTTTCAATATCTAGTAGATGGATTCATCAACATAGCTGAGCTTGTTCAACTTTTTCCTTGGGATAGAGAAATTTGTATTCAACAAGAGAAAATTTGGAAAAGTCATTATGAATACCTCCCTAGCTAAGAGAGAGTGTTGAATTTGTATAGCTATGGTTGGTATTATTCTTATAGAAATCATCCCTAAAAAGAAAAATCAAAAGGAAACTCCTCCACAAATTCAAGTTGGCTCAACCCAACAGTCACACCACTTGGGGCACTTCCATCACTATAAAATGGTCATTCGACCTCCTTTGGGCATAATTTAAATCACAACAAGGAAGAATTTGAGGCATGATCTAAGGCAGAATGAGGATGAATTTTAGACAAAATAAGAGGACTAAAATTTTGTGCAGCAAGATGAGTGTCTGGTTAGCAGACCAAAGTTTTGGGCACAAGGCCGAAATTTTAGGAGGACGAATTTATCTTTGTTTGACTAGGTTTGACCTGGGTTTGATTATTGGTTAGTTTGACTTTATTTTTTACTGGAAAGATCAGATTGTATCTCTTGTTGAATTGAATAATTTCTCTAAGAAGAGGTTGATATGTTTTTCCTTAGTTAGGGTTTTCCTAGGATAAACTTTTTGTCTCTTGTGTTTGGTTCTCTTCATGATTCTACTCTCATTATTATTTTTATTGTTGAATATTTTCTATGTATAATTTCTTAATGATGAATGTGACACAAGATAAATTAATGGATAAATCATTGGAAGTAATTATATGTCTAGGAAATCATGAAAAATCGACATTGGGCATTGAAAAAGGAGATTTTTGGTTGTTCAAAATGATTCCTCTTTTATGGAGGGTGCCACTTAAGGTTCAATGTCCACCTCCAATCCATAATTGTCAAGTTAATAAAAAGTCTAAGAAATCACAACAAAATCCCAAAATAATACACTCAAATGATCATTACTTCACCAAATCCTTATAATTCCCTTTTGGGCAATGGATTTTAAAGTTCAAGTTTTTGGATGACCCACCATTTCGCTTTAAATTAGATACCCCACTCCTTAGTACTAGCTTTGATTAGCCATTGGATTATGGATGGGCATGGGAAGACTATTGGGTTCATTACAATTATGTGCAATTTAAATCATTGTACTTATAGTTCATATACATGGGAGAAATTCACTTCCTTTATGTTCATCTCCTTTGTTTCTTTTCCGTTTGTGATGTCATGCAATCCTATAGGTAGGGAGGTTGTCTACTAGGTCTTGCACAAGTTACTAAATGCCTAGTCATATGGTGCACCAATATTGGAAGAAGAACCATTTAAGGTTGGATTGTATTTCCTTATTCTTTGACATTTCCCCTACCTTGGAATCATGACGCTAAAGTTATGATTTCCCCAACACCAAGCATGAAATATTTTCTATAAAACATATAGTATGTCTAAAAATGTGGTATACAACATGAAGGCAAACCATTACCTTCAATTTCATGTTTGATCTCTAGTTTATATGAAAGTATGGTGGAAACAAGTGAATTTGGTTGGCTAACTTAGTTCCACTTGCAAAGGCTTGAGAAACCTTGTGAAATGTACTAAGTCCAATGATGATTGACAATTGTCCTTGTGAAAGTCTTGAACCAATGAGGATGAAGAGTTCAAAATCTCCACTTCTCCTATAAAGAGCATTGGATTTTTAGATTAAGGGACTTTATTACCTTCATTTCAAATCTAGCCTTGATCTAATGGGTTTATATAATATATATTTAGATCATAATATTTCTCAACTACAACTGGAAGATTCCTACAAGAGTTGCAATGTTGTTAATGAGCATCCATAGCCTTGATGAAGTCACCATGGTGACACAAATGGTGCTCTATTTTTTGTGAGCATCCATAGCTTTGGTAGAGGTTATTTGCATATCCCTCTTGCTTGACTTCCTTTCACCTTTTGTGTGCTCTACCTTTCTTTTCCTTTTCTTTAAATATATGCATTAGTCACACATTTACTTGGAAGCACATGGTGAGCAATTTTTTAAGCAATGATATTAGCAAGTAGTGCCACCATCTATTGTGCAATAAAGGTTGTCATAGCAAGGATAAAACACCCATATAAATACTTTGACTTAGGATTTCAACCCTCATCTTAGTGAGTATGGTGCCCTTTGTGAGATAAATGTCGTGCTAGAATTGTTCACAAGAAATTAGAATGCTTATAATCACACGGAAAACCATTAGAGCTCACATTTTCCTTCTTTCACTCCAGCAGCAATCCCAAAGGAAGGAGAGCATTATTGAAAATAGTAGATAAATAAAGGAAACTGCCTACAAGGGAATTTGACACCTACCTATTATAAGGAACATTTTTCTTTTTAGGGTTATGACTATTCATCACAACCCATCCCTATCAGTTTTATATGAAGATACCTCATTCGTTCATTATAATCACCACTATAATATATATTAAATATAATTTATAGCTCCATTTTTTTACTATGTTTAGTACACTTAAAGAAAAATCTAAGAAATAAGATATCACAATTTCCTTAAGTTACAAAGAGCATCACGTAACTACAAAAATTCATAGCTTATTTCCTATCAATATAAGCTCATAAGGCATATGAATGCATTATAAGAGATAGTAGTAGATTGTCTCCAAGTTACAATAATTACATGTATGTGCTATGGATTTAGATTGTAGTGCTACATAAAGACATTGACCCTAAAACCAATTAAAGCTAATTAGTGCCAAATGTATGAACCATTTTTATGTCTCATTTTCTCCCTTTATAGTTGTCCCTTTAGGATGCTCATGAATCTTGAATGAAGAATCCCTTCTTATCCAATGTTTAATATTCAAATAAATATGTGATTCCCCCCAAAATTGACTTAGTTAAGGAATTATTCCCTCAAGCATGAGTGATAGATGCGATTCAAGTGAAATACATGGTAGTTTGGTTAGGTATGTTAGTTTGCTCATATGGTTTCAATAATCATGATCCATGATTAACCATGATCAATATTTTTGTCTGTATACCATGCTTATCTTTCCCAAAAAACTATTAAGATAGATCCATCATCTCTCAAAACAAAAATTTGAATTCCAAGAGGACCTAGTTATAGATTGGTCATTATGGGAATGAGTTTCATTTATGTTTCAATGGTTGTAATGTTTTGTAGGCTATCCAAGTCTCTAAGAGTTTTGAATAATGGCACTCAAAATTCCAGTGGTTGTAACTCTCTCTTCTTTTAATGGGCATTCAAACTTCAACCATACTCGAGATAATACTTTATTTTACAAGGTTTTATATGGTGGGACCTACTATCATGTGGCGTTTGTTCATTAGTCCATGTGTGCAATATGTGGCCCTGATGTGGCCTACCACAAAGAGATAATAATGGATACATTCTTTGAAGTAACGAATATGCTATCACTTAGCCCTATTTTTTCAGATCTCTCAACATCATGTGGGATGTTGCCACATAAATTTCTCTAGGACCCTTCGATTGATTTTAAGGATGATTTTGATTCTTTGGAGAAGACCCCAATTCTATTCATAACCATGGACCTAAAATATTTATAGTTTCAAGTTCCAAGTAGTTGTTAGGTCTATGAAAGGATTTTTGCAAGGAGAAGAACATGATGTTGGAAAACACTGGGGGGGGGGG